>VYZX01018412.1:1368-20367 GCA_013401335.1 Brachypteracias leptosomus
TCTTTCTAGATGATCCTTGAGGTCCCTTCCAGCCTGGCATTCTGTGATTCTATGATTTTTCATTTCCATAACACATTTTCAGGAAGAAGAGCTACTCTTAACTTTGCTCTGTTCCCCCTGGTTATTTAGATACATAAACCAAACTGGTTTGGTGGGTTTGATTTTTCTACTCCATGTCAGGCTCTAGTGCTCAAATTTAGGCCAGGGTGCAAGCAAATGAGATTGCCCTTTGTGAAAGGAACAAGGGTCTGAGTTAAAAACAGTATTTTGCAGTGGAGATGTGTCATCACTGTGATCCTACATAGCTTTGGAGCAACTCTTACATTTTGTAAGACTCAGTTTTTAGGTTATTAATCCCTGTTCATCCATTTTGTGGACTTCATCCCATGTAACATGCATCTGGGTATTCTCATGACCTGGTTTAAAAAGAAGGACAAAAATCCAAAGTTCATACTTATAGGCTAGACCTTAACTATGCTTCTGAAGTCACTCATCTAGAAAGATGAATCTTAAAAAATGTTTATACAAACTTTTTTTTATCTTGAGAAACTTTTGAGAGTTGCTGAATTCAGTTTGGGTCAAATTCATAATTTAGTTTGCTGTTATATTGCAAAGATGAATTTGTGTCCAGATGTTTATAAACACAGCAATTTTTTCATGTTTCTATTTATATATTCTTATATACAGGCACAGGTGCTTATAGACTCAATGGAGAGATTTTCATCCAATAAATGCAAAGAATACATGGGTAAGCCATGCACATAAGTAATGTACAATAAGTAGTATGGCTTAAATACAGATAATTCTGTACTAGATTCTTCCTTCTTTTATTCTACTTCTCACATCACAAGTGAATGTCTCCTTCTGCTTAAGCTTGCAATAGTAAGTCTAGTTCTTACTATATGTGATTTGCATTGGGTTAAATGACCTCAGACTTCCCTGCACAGCTATGCATACGCAGACAAGAAGATAGTCCTTTTGCATGAATGTATGATCTGGCCCAGTGCATTGACAGCAAGTTTTGTTAATAAAAAATAAAGCTTTAGTTTTGTGCTATCTTAAAGCCCATTCTGTGATCACTGTGCATGCATAACTTGGTTCAGCAGAAGTAATTAGGCACACTGAACACTTCAATTTCAAATGTTTGTCCTATGTTTTGTTCCACCAAAGTCAGTAATGACAGGATCAGGCTCAATGTGTACATATGCATGTATATGTACATATATACTTTTTTATATATAAATCCTTCAAGGTTCTTTTAACCACATGGTTGTCCAGAATTTCTCAGTTGCTGTATACAAAACTGAACTATTGCTGCTGACTTCAGATCTGTACCACCTTGACTTTTAAAACTTTTGAAATACTTTATATAGTATCTGAATGAACAAGCTGTCCCATAGGAGCTTATACATCATGAAAGATCCTGACCAAAGGGAAAGTGGGAATATAGTTTTCAAAAAGGGTATTTGTAATTTGAGGGTTCATAAATTACAATTAAAAAATGAAACTTCCCTCAGATATATATATATATATGTGTAATATATGTATTTACAGCTTTCTATGAGCCTTAACCTTAAAAAGAAGGAGCTAAAGTACAGTCTAATTAAGCACATGAGAGTGGGCTACCAGTCTGTAGAAAGGTATGCCTTTGTTTACCTCTGTATCAAAGACAAAGAGGATTCTTCATGATTATATCTTTATTCTCTTTGGAGTCAGACTGACTTTGGGGGATCAGCTTATATCACTGAGGGCAATTGTATAAAAAAGAACCATTTTGTCTCATGTATTTTGAATATTTAAATGGGGAATTGTGTTTGTCAGATGTTACAATGAAAAATGGTGCTTCTGAAACTACATAGCATAATGCCAGTTACTGACTTATATGCATATACTTGTGCCTCACTGATTTTTATGTTATTCTATTTGCTGGATTGTTAACTTTCTAAAGGGATTCATATCTAAGTGATGAGGTTATTTTAGAATTTAAACTTGAAGTTATTTTAGGCATCAAACAATATTTTAATTAAATTATTTACAATCTTTCTTTTATACAATTCTCTTATTTTCAGACTTAAATGACCTATTTATATCTGCATTAGAAATGGGTCTACACTGGAGTTTAAAATACAGTGTCAAAGCACACGTGTACATGTGTGAGTGTATGAGTGCATGTGTATATTGGGGTCTCCCTGTCTATGTATATATATACACAGGTTCATATACACACATACTTACAGGCATTATGGTTTACTAATACTGGATGCTGAATTATTGCAGTGCTAAGGCCATCTGTCACATTTTATTTTGTTTTCAGCTTTCTTTGAAGAGGTGTGAATGAGTATAAAAATTACATTTTACCTGTTTATTCCCTGATTTTCCTGGGTAATTTTATAGCAGATTTTTTTAACAGCACTTTTTAGTTGTTTGTGTGCATTTTTTTGTTGTTGGGGTTGGGTTTTTTTTGGTTTGTTTTTTTTTTTTAAGCATTTCCTAGGGACAGATAAAGCAAAGGAAAGAAACCACAATTTTAAAATTAGCTGAGTGGACGTTTAAGAAAAAAACCCCCTTTATTCTGTACAGAAAGCAACATCTTGTGTAATATTTTTTACACAAAGCACTTTGTTGAGGAGAGAAAGTGGGAGTATGTTTTTCCTAAACCTTACAGAGTATTCTACATGTTTATACATGCTTACACACACACATATGAACTCCATTTGCCATACTGTATATTTGGCTGATATTTGAATTAAGGACATATCTGTTACATTCCATGAAAAATAAACTTTCAAAAGAATTAGCTACACTTTTTTCTCTGCTAGTATGTATAATTTTGTGATTTGTTACAGTTATTTTTCATATAATCGTAAGTTATTTTTGTCCTGTTTCATAAAATTCTTTTTTATGTAAAAGCTAAAATTGAAAGGTGTATGTGCATGGAACAAAATAAAACTGGAAACTAAAAACTGAATGACATGACCAGTAGAATGTCTTATTGTGAGATGACTTTAAAGAAGACTGCTCCAGCCATTGTCCTTTACTATAAGAGTACTAATACTTGTATGGTTTAGTATAATTAGAAACAGAAATAGAAAAAAAATCTCAGAGATTTTTTCTAAAAAACCCTTGGGTCAGAATTTTAAGTCTGGACTTAATTATTGTTATAGTGAGACTAGAGATTTGTAGAGATAATTGAATGCCTCAGTGTGTGTTTACACCCTGGGTGGAGGCAGAAATAAAAGAACATTTAATTACATTTTTGTGCTGTGATATTTTTTATTGGTTTCTTTGTTCATGTGGTCCTACAATACAACATGTAAAGGGGTTTTGCTTTTCTATCTGGTTATTTTTTCTAATGTATTCAAGCAATTAAGTTATTTCAGAGCATTTAATGCAAGGAAAAGAGCATCTGGTTTTACTGTGATGTAAACAGAATGCTAGCAAAAGATAGAAGTTAATGCATGCTACTGTCCACATTGTCCAAAACACATCCTAAGAATCCAGCATGGATTAGGAAATAATAAGTTAGCTGTTACCACACTCATAAATTAGACTAGAAATCTAAGGACAAAACACAAACAAATAATGAAGTGAAAAAAACCCAGGTTATATGTTTGTAAAGAGACCTTTGAAAATAGTGGTCCAAGCTGATTTTACTATGAAATTATTAGCAAGGTTAGCTCTGAATCAACCATTAGCAGAACAAAAACTAGTAAGCTCAAATTAACTAACTGGTATACATCTGAGCTTAGTAGGGTTTTACTAAAGATGAACTTAGTACATTAGTGCATTCGTATTTACACTGTATCTTAATTTGATGTAGGGAACTGAATTTTCTGAATTACTGAATCCTGCACACTACTGTGAAGAACTGAGATTTGTTGAATTCAAGTGTTTCAGAATTCAAGTTTTCTTTTTGATTGAGAGAGAACCCTTAAAATTAGAAGTATCCAAGTCCTCTATGCATGGTGGGGGTAACATGGTTTGAAACACCTCAAAAACATGTGCCTTTCTCTGGGTACCTGAGCTAGGTCCCTCTTTTTGTGATGTCCTGCAAAGCCTCCCATAGCAAAATAGTTAAGTATAGTAAAGAAATTATGTGACAACTATACTCCTCCAGAAGACATAATTTATGAATGAAAGTTGCCTAAACTTTTGGTTCTGTAAGTATTGGTGCTTGGTTTAACCTGTTTCAGAGCAAAATCCCATTTTGAACCATCAGAATTTCTCAAATGATGGAAATTCAGGGTGGGGGCAGATGGTTATTATTTTGTTGTTTGTATGTAGCTACAGAAGTTTTGCCATGCACCTGTGCCAAAGCCACAGTGTATTCCTGATTATATACCAACTCTACCCTGATGGAAAATAGATCAATAAAGATCTGTTCACTACACAGCTTATCTCCTACAATAAGAGGTGAAAAAATCGAACAGCATTCTTCCATTCTAAATATAAATCTATTCCTATTTACTGCACCTAATTACAAGAGACTTTGTATTTAAGGTTAGAGTGACTATGTCTGTATGAAAACACTGCTGTCCATTTTCCTAGGCTATGATCCTCAGGAAAGTGCTTCTTCACATTCAGACTTGCTGTTTCCTACCCTGGATCACTTTGTCACCCCAAATAACATAAATGTTTTTTGAATTACCTTATTTTTAAATATTGTCTCTAAACCACTGTAAATAAGCCTCCTCAAGAAGCGGCTTTTAAAAGTGTCCCCATAGTGGACAGTCCTTAAGTGGACAACTTCTTCACAACTGTGTACACTCACTCACTGCAATATAAAGCAACAGGAAAGAGAATGGTAAAATTAATATTACAGAGTGAAAAAAATCCTAGCTTTTTAAGGTTGCTCTGTCTCCTTCCAAAATGTTAATATGTATTTTTCCTCTACCTTCCTTGAAACAATGATTTTCTCATTTAAAAGCTAAGTATGAAGAATCATTCTACCACATCTTCCCATGCCATTTATAGATTTACAACCAAAGTAAATTTACCCAGCAGTCAGTATCATTAATGATTCACAAATGAGATGGGCTAGTTCAGTGAACTGTAACAAAGAACGCCTTTCCATGTGTCTAGTTAAAAGTTCCAACATACCTTTGTTGTAACTAGAAAATGCAAACCTCATGCATGGTTGCAACTAGGTACACAAGATAAAGCATTGCAAATACATCTAGGTAGACAGAAAAAAATATAACTATTTCCTCGATATCATGCATTTTTGCCTTTTGACCAAAAATGTACTTCGACCAGCCAGTCAGTGGGTACACTGCAGGCATGGCTACACCTGTAAATCATCCTACTTCAGGTATTCCAGGAATGGACACAGTGAGGATGACTAAGCTCATGAAAACCAGGGTGACCTGGCCTCCTTATTCCCTGAATTTCTCTGAAAATTCCACTGTAAATGTGTTGGAAAAACACAAAACAAAGCTGCTGCTAGAACTGTGGCTGACATATTTAGAATCACAATAACAATACTGACAGCACTATGACTTCAGTTGTTAACCCACTGCTTTGCATAGCACACCATTGTAATTATGCTGTATCTATCTTCTGTTACAGGAAGAGGAAGGATATTTTGCTTTAATGGAAGTTAAATTAGTAGTGTCTGAGTGATGATCCTAGGCAAAAGATAAAGCAGTAATATTGGACCAGCTGATCCATTAAGGGAGTGGTAGTAGTGTTAGATGGCACTATTATTGCACTAAACATTTATTCATGATCAATTTGACTTTTGGCTCCTCCCAATGAGGAGCCAAAGCATTTATGCAAAATGGAGATTTTTTTACTGTGGTAGCTTAAAATCTGTGGTAGTTCCCTTCTATCATACACATTTTTTTTCAACTCCTCTTTAGAAGTCAAAGAGTGCTGGGTAAAAGTTGTCTAGTTTCAATGCCAATTTTGTCTTTTGTAACTTTGTTAAGACAGTCCACAAAAGCATTAAATATGGTCACGATTTATGCTACCATAGATAAGCATAGGTCTAAATACATATTGAATAGAAACAGCATTCAAATTATTAAACTAAATTTAGGGAACCTGCTGAAACAGAATTTGTGCAATAGCAATAATTCTTTCATAATTACTCAAACCAAAGATGAACCAATATTTACAATAAGAAGAGATAACCTAACTTATGGAAATGCTGCTTAATGATTGAACCAGAAAGAGAAGAGTAGCACTCAAATACACTGTGGTATTCTTACTTGTTGCTGCCCTTTTTCTAGTACTTGCCATTGCATGTCTCCACTACTCATGAGCCCTGTTTCACTGTAGAGACTGGTAGATACAGAATTTGTGCTGGCATTTGGGCTTTTCTGTTTGGGGGACCTCTTCATGGAAACTGGCATGGCTGAGTTGAGACCTGTTGTTCAAACTAAAGAGCAAGAAGGAAATGCACAGGCAGCGGAACGAGGAACAGGTATCCTGGGAAAAGCATAGAGACACTGTCCAGCTGTGTAGAGTTGGGGTCAGGAAGGCCACAGCATGGCTGGAGCTACCTTGGCAAGGGATGCAAAAAAGGATAAGAAGGTCTTCTACAGATATGTCAGTCAGAAAAGGAACATCAAAGAAAGTGTGTCCCTCTTGATGAACATGACTAGCAAACTGGTAACCACAGACAAGGAGAAGGCTGATGTGCTCAACAACTCTTTTCTCTCGGTCTTCACTGGCAGCATCTCTTCCCACACAACAAAGACAAGGCAGGGACTGGGGAAGCAAAGTCCCTCCCACTAAGAGAAGATCGGGTTTGAGACCACTGGAGGAACCTGAATGTATGTAAGTCTAGGGGATCTGAGGAGACTCATCCCAGAGTCCTGAGGGAGTTGGTTGATGTAGCTGCCAAGACACTCTCCATGATATTAGCAAAGACATGGCAACCAGGTGAAGTCCCTGGTGACTGGAAAAAGGGAAACATTGCTCCCATTTTTAAAAAGGGTGGAAAGAAGCACCCTGTGAACTACCGACCTGTCAGCCTCATCCCTGTGTCTGGGAAGATCATGGAACAGGTCCTCCTAGAAGCTATTCTAAGGCGCATGGAGGACAGGGAGGTTATTCAAGACAACTAGCATGGCTGCACCAAGGGCAAGATCAACCTGGTGGCCTTCTATGATGGAGTGACTACATCAGTAGACAAGGGGAGACTTATGGATGTCATCTATCTGGACTTCTGTAAGGCCTCTGACATGATCTTAAGGGACCTCAAGGTAACTTGACAGGCTTGAGAGGTGTGCCCATGCCAACCTTATGAAGTTCAACAAGGCCAAGTGCAAGGTCCTGCACCTGGGTCTGGGAAATCCCAGGCACAAATAGNGATTCTATGATGTCCCACAACATCCTTCTCCATAAATTGGAGACATGGATTTGATGGATGGACTGTTTCATGAATAAGGAATTGATTGAATGGTTGCATCCAGAAGGTAGTGGTCAATAGCTCAATGTCCAGATGGACATGGGTAACAAGTGGTGTCCCCCACAGGTACGTACCGGGACAAGTTTAGTATCTTCACCAATGACACAGACAGTGGTATTGATGGCAACCTCATCAAGTTTGCAGATGACACCAAGCTGAGCTGCATGGTTGACAAACGTGAGGGATGGGATGCCAGCCAGAGGGATCTGGACAAGCTTGAGAAGTGGGCCATGTGAACCTCACGAGGTTCAACAAGGCGAAGTGCAGGGTCCTGCACGTGGGTGAGGGCAACCCCCAGGTCAATACGGACTGAGGGATGAAGGGATTGAAAACAGCTCTGCAGAGAAGGGCTTGGGGGTACTGGTGGATGAAAATCTGGACATGAGTCAGCAATGTGGGTTCGCAGCCCAAAGGCCAACCATATCCTGGACTGCATCTAAAGAAATGTGGCCAGCTGGTCAAAGGAGGTGATTCTGCTCCTCTATTCCACCGTGGTGAGACCCCACCTGGACTCAAATCTTAAGACTTCAAGTCTAAATTTGGATTGAAGTTTGAATTTAACTTAAAAGTAGTAAGTCACAGACATGTTCAGGTGCTTTTTCCCAATTTGCTCAAAACATACCACAACTACATAGCCTGAAGGCAGACATAGAATTTCTATCGAATTACTTTATACAGTTTAAGCTAATTTGTGGAATCAAGCTCAGAGTGCTGTTAGAAAACCCCCAAACACAAAGAGTTTTGTTATGCTGCTTTTCCCAAGATCCACTGGTAAACAGTGGTCCTGTGAATGAGAAAATTACATCTCCTTTAACTGCTTAGTATGTGAAGTGTGGCTTGTTGCATCATAGGAGGCATCATTGCTCTGGTGAGGATGAATTTGGTCGTAAACACATAGGTCTTTAAAGAGTGCAAAGAAGATGACAGATCTATAACCTAGGTCACTTGAAAACAGTAACAAGCATTTAATCTGCAATGAAAAGGCCCTAATAACTTGGTAAATTGCAAACAGGAGTATCATTACAGCAAGCTAGTGGTAGCAGGGAACGGATCCCAGGCAATTAAAATTAATTTTAAGTAAGTGTTGATTCAAGAGGCTCATAAGCATTCATTTTTCAGGAAAAAAATGGTGAAGGAAAGAATAAAACCAGTCATAGTAACAATATACCCATAAACTATATATGTACAGAGACATGCAGGAGCTGATAAAAGCTTTTTCCTTTCAAAGCTCTTGAAGCTCTTTTCTAAAACAAAAGGAGAATACATCATTAACCTTAGTTCGGAGTTGTAGTTGCTAGTAACATTTATAGGACTATCAATTATATTTTCAGTCCAGGTCAAGCCAGTGCAGACATTGTCAAATCCAGAAATTACTACTTACTGGAAGATGTATGTTGCTTATAATTGGCAAGACCTTCCACTGGTGGTTTGTTGCCTTTTGAATTTGTCTTACCTTGATTTTATGCTCACAACACTTGAGACCCTTGTTCCAATTCCGTGTAAACCCTTGAGCAGATTCTCAGTGGCACTACAGTATATGTACCTGTTAATAACAAGTTGCTGTGGTCATGAAGTACTGTCACTCTGGCACAGCAGAGCTGTATGTCCACTCTTCCCTGACATGACTGACTGCACAATCTATACTGCAAAAGAGAATTTTGCATTCGCTCTTTCCTATTCTTTTATACATCTCTGTTCTTTGTCTCACCGTTTTTGAGAGAGAACTGACACCAGGTATGCAGTCTTCCTTGGTATTGTGATAGCAGTTACTGAATACCCTGAGATTCACTGCCAAACTCAGTCTACATAGAAAATAGGGAAAATCTCACCCCCAATCAGGAAGAATTCTGTCATCCTCTCTTCCAGTTTTTTGCTGGAGCGGGGGCTAATAGTCTATGAAAGTCTATGAAAGAGTAACATAAAAATCATAGAATGGTGACATGGAAATGTTTAATTCAAACCCTATTTGCACTGAAGTTAACAATGATTCTGCTAAAATTGAGATAGAGCGAGCATACCATGAGCATGAATACCAAATCAATCCTAGTAAGTGCTACAGTAAAAACTCATCTAAATTTCATATACTTGGGTTTGGTCAGAAAGGAGAGAAAAAGCGAGTAATCTAATTTTTTGCCTCTCAGGGCTGCTCCCTGCTAGATTATGTACGGGTCTGTAAAATGCTGGAATTAATCTTATAGCCTTACCTCATCCTGCAAGCATTTAACAAAGGCAGTATTCTTGAATGCTGAATTTCAACTAATTATCAGAAGTGACTGAGAGAAAAAAGAGACAAAGAGCACCTGATGTGATGCCATGTTAATAATTCACCCAGACGTCTCGGATAACATAAGCTTTCTGTGCAACAACATTTCATGAGCTCCTGAAACAGGCTTTTATTTCTCAGCAAAGGAGATGAAGTACTTGACGAAAAATGGCACCTAATAATTGTGTTAGAAGTGCATCACCTGTTGGTACATCGTTTAACGTGTGTGAGTGTGTAAAGTCCTGTTGCTGCAGGGTTGTATTTTACACATAAAAATCAGGAGGTTCTTTGCTTCACCAAGCCTCCTTACAGCCTCCAGTAATTAATCCTGGGAATTCCAAACATCCATCTCTGCACAGTGACAAGTGTAATGGGGTACAAGGGTACTCCAGAAATAACAGAGTGAAAAGGATGCCAGACCACACTTCGCTAAGAGGTCACATTCTTAATGAATTCTATATGTAGCACAAATGTGATAGCCCCCCAAAATATATGCATATCATAGGTTGAAAAAAAATTGAAAAGCAGAATCAAGATATGCTCCAGACCTGATTCAGAGCAAAGATTACTCCCATTTATGAGCCTGCATTTACTAAGTGAGGATACATTGGAAAGACACATTGCTCAGATTATCTTTTGGACTCAGTGTCTTTTATACAAGGCCAACATGCTCAAGCAGCTCAAAAAATAACAAAGCCAATATTTATGAGCTACTCATGATACTACAAGTTAGAAGCTGAGGAAAACTCAGGGTTGTTGGTGAGTGTATTAACTACTGTGAAGGCAAATAAGTTCTGTTATGGAATAACATGTTGAAACAGTAAGACCTACTGTCTAAAATGAAGAAGTTGAGTGAAACAACCTTGAGGCTTTATCCCCTCCATCTGGCTGCAGCAAAAGGAGAGCACTGAAAAAAATTACAGCAGGTTCTGCCTAGGCTTTGCATTTGCTGAGGAGTGATCCAGGCTCCATACCTGCCTGTTCACTTGGCATCATCAGTTTCTAGAATATTCTTGGGAATATCAGGAAAAGTCTCTTCATGCCTTTTTGAACTCCAGGAACTCTTACTCTTTGTTCTGTAAACAACTTAAAAAGCATACACAAAAAAACCAACAAAACCCCTCTCTGAGCTGATATTGGCCACTGAATTGCTTCAAAACTGTGCTGAAAATGAAAAGTGAAATTAGCAACAGGCATGTTTCCAGCAGCAGATCAACTGCAAACATTTGTTTGTTTGACCATCCAAGGGTTTTTATTACCTTACAGAAAAAACAGAAAACAATGTACACACAAACAAAAACAGGGTAAGGCCCCTATCTGTTTCAGAGCAACAGCCCCTGTAACACATGCAGCAGTAGCACAAGACATGTAAAAATACATAAACTCTTTAAAGAATCCAATCTTATACCAACCCAAATAACCTTGCTAAGTCATAGAATTCCAAGAGAACGTGCCTCCACTCCTGAAACAGTTGATGTACCTCATCTAATTGGTATGTGATCTTTCTAAATTTGCTGACCTTCTCAGCCCTGAGTATTGCTCAACAATGCTAATTTTGTTTGCTGACTTCCTGTCTTTATGTTTGAAGGTCCTGCTTTTGAGATAAGTTACCCTAATTTTGAATTGGTGTCACTCTGTTTCCATGGAATTAATTCTATGCTGGGAAAGCACAGACTGTTTGTTTAGCAGAAATGTGCCATGTGCTTTATTGATGTTTGAAAGGTTGCACTGATAAAAGGATTTGGAAAATTAATACAGTACACCTATCAGTACACCTATGTGTACTGAAAATAGAATGGACCAGTACAAGGAAAAGCACAGTCAAACTTTAGAAAAAATCTTAAAATGAGCTGAGAGGATTTTTTTTTCCTTTCCGAGTTAAGCTGGTACTGAGCATGTAAGTACTTGCTTACGCAGTGGCTTCTCTGAAGTCCCTTGGAACTAGGTTGACATAGATCAGTATTAGCAGAGTCAGAATCAGGCATTCAGCCTCAGAAAAGTGACTGTGCTGGAAAGTGTGTGCAGATCCACTACAATGGAGTGTCGATGCTAAGAACTCAAAAGAACACTTTCTACTATGAAAGTATTTAGATGGATTTTGATCTTTAAGATGGCTAAACATTATGAATAAAAAGATAGAGTATAAAGAAACTTCAAACTATCTGCAAGCAGATGCATAGAAATTTGGCACCAATGTCACTTTCTTTAGTTTTGAAAAGTAAATCTGCCACAGGAACATATGACAGCATAAGGTGACCTAAAAGTGAACAAAATGAGAAATTTATTGCTTAGTAGTCTTAAAAAGTGAGATGAAGTGAGGATAAAATAGCCTTATTTCAACAGTGAAATTACAGTGAAGTCTGGACTGACACGATTATGTGTTCCTAAATTCAGCTGAGAAAGAGAGCACGTAAGAAAACTGTTAGTAATTTCTCTTTGGAGAAAAAAACCTCTCTTATTGATCCTTTTCTCATATTTTATTTAAGTTCTTAGATAGAGATCCCTTACCTTATATTTCTTCTCATATGTTACACCAATGGAAAAAACAGCCCTGAATAAGCACCAGATGAAAGCCTCATGATTCACATACTTCATGGCTAATTATTAATCCCATTTTTTTGTGATCACTGTTTGATAATAATGCTATGTCTAAGTAATTCTCCTGGAAATGCTGACAAAAACTATTTGCTCTGGGTATCTTTCATCTTTGTCTACTATCCATTAAATGTAAACTAAAAGGACTTGAAAATGCAAATCTCAAACCTGATGAATTCTCATTGTGCCAAAAATCTCTGTAAGAGAGATTTAGAAGAGCCATAGATACTGATAAATATCCAAGTAATGCATCTTGGAGCAGAATTTAACACAATTATTTTTTCTAAGAGCTGTTTAGATTTAATTCCAGGCATGTTCTTGTACAGCTTTACTGTAAAGTTATGCAAACTGGCTGTATGTGTTTGTAGGATGGCTGCAATTGGAAGAGAATGCTAAGATAAAAATCTCTGATATGACAAGTTGTGGGAATTTACTTTTTTTTCCCCTGAATTTCTGGTTATTTTGAGTCACAATTAGCTGTAGTAAAACTGTGTCCAGATTTCAGAGTTCTTTCATTACACATTCTGACTTCACTCTAAAACTTCCAAGAAATGCTGAATTTTAAATTTTTCCTATTATCCCAGAACAATAAAAGCTATTGTTTTTCTTCTCTGTTGTAGTTTTTGAACAACTGTAACTATTCACGAGCACATATTTGCAAACATTGACCAAGCACACAATATATTTTTCTCAACCATGAAGGATGTCATTCAAGGTGTAATTTTTATTTTTCATTGTCAAAAGCCTCAGAGAAACTTCTGAGGTACTTCACTACCATTGGTATGTAATTAGTCATGCTGACTAAGCTCCAAGACTAAATCCTACCCTAAACTCAGTCTAGTTTAATTGCAATGGTCTTTTCCTAATGATGATTGCTTTCTACTCTGTTTCTTACACAATTTACAATTTTTTAATGCTTAGTCATTTAAACCACTTGAACATAATTCCATCAGTTCACTATTTTACTTAACTGATTTTTCTTGGGGCAAAACCCCAAATCTTAATTCCTTCCCATATTTACAGCTTCCAACAGAAGAACAAGACTATTGAAATCACAGAGAGTTTGTGTAATAATGGAACTTTGGATCAAACATTTGTACTCTGGTCTTCCACTATTCTTAAACCTTTTAGCACCCGCTCTTTGTAATCTGCCTATATTATTTAAGAGGCAAAGAACTCCTCCACTTCTGAGGAAACATCACAAATTAAAAACAAAACAAAAATGATCAATGCTTAGATTTAAAATTCCTGAACAATTTAGTACTGGAATACATATAAATATTAGATAAAAATTCTCTCCCGTGTTCGATTTTACAGAATCTTTTACCTCATGCCATTACAGCATATCAATAGTTACTCAAAAAGCTATTTACTAAACCACAAACTGGCATTTTTTGATGGCAGCTGACTTTACACAGTGAAGAAAAACATGAGAAAGCAATAAAGCTTCATCTTTTCATGTAAGACTTATTTATTGATATTTTTTTCAAAGTGTTTTTCTGGTATGATTTTATGCCTTGCAGAGTGACAGTGCCCTAGGGTTTGATCTATGGTTAAGACAACAAAATGCATTGGTACAGATCACAGTTTAGCGTGTGAAGAGCTTCAGAAGGCATGCAAGCTGCTTTAAAGCTGTGTAGGCTGAAGGTGTTTCTACCATTTTGTTGTAAGTGGAAGATATCTAGGTTTTCATTTAAAAATAAATCATCGACTCACTTGGTATAGCTCTGCTCTTGTATCATTAAAGCTATAATAGGCCCAAACAGCCTTCCAAACATGCTGTTTCCTGCTAATGTGTTCTTCCAGTTGTTGTGGAGCACCTCAGAGAGTGGCTCCGGACAACTCCTTCAGAGCAGAGTCCAGAGTGGACCTGCTTGTTGTGACTGAAACTCTGTGCTTGGCCCACTTGTCAGCCTCAGGATATCAAGTGGCCAGTGGCTGGCAGATGCAATGTCTCAAGGTCTTCTCTGGGCAATCTCTGAAACAACCAACCATGGAAGATAGGTTTTGTCAGGACCCACAAGACAGACCATTTTCAAGCTGCATCAGTATTCAGAATTATTAATTACAATTCTATATTCTAAAAAAAATAGTGTTATTAAAATATAGAATAAACCCCTTACTAGATTTGAGAAGTGACCTGGGCCTCAGGACACTCTCAAAAGAAGGCAGGTTAGATCCAGTGCAACCAGAAACAAATGTCAAAGTGGGGACTTTCCCGGTTGGGTAAACTGGAAGCAGGCAGCAGTGATAGAAAACACAGGTACAACTTCTTCTGAATGGACAAGCAAACAATGTGGCTAGCACACTGATAAATGTGCCAAGGCCAGCTTTTTTTTCTGTGAATTATAACACATCACACTGTAATGCTCCTTCCCTATCCATGAAATAAAACTGGATGACAGCTTTCAGGCAAGCAAACATCTTCCTCCCACTGAACAATTTTACAAATTTAACTCCTGGTGTGAGCTGGTGTCTCCAGGTAAAAAGTGTTCATCTTTAATCTCATTCTCCAGAAGCTCAAGTTTACCACATTTTCCCTCCATTGTATCAATAGGAAAACTTCTTTTAATTTTTTCTTTAGTTTTCTCTTCTCTTTGTTCACTGAATGGAACATCTCCTGGAGGTATGTCTGTGCATCAGAGATCAATGAATCATATTTCCAGGGTGTTGAAGAGATTACTAAAAGTTTTGGCTGTGAAGCTGTAAAATCTTGCTTAGCAAGTTTTTAGTGGGCAAGCTTGCACTATCTACCACAACAGGGAAGTCTGGAACAACTTTAAACAAGAAAGCAACAAACAGATTTTTCAAGTAATAATAAATGCATAACATAAAAGTAAAAACTCACTCCCTAATATCCTGTGATCCTTCTGCAAAATAATTTAAACATCCAGAACAAACCAGTGCATTGTTTCAAGTCACAAGGAAGTAAAAATTGAAATAGAAACTTAAAATCTGACAAAACTGAATGTGAAGATCAAGATCAAGATTAGGGAAACTTTGAGAGTTTTTGACAATAACAGGAAAATCAGTCGTTTCTTGTAAGTGTAGAACATAAAACTCTTCAAAGAAGAATAAAGGAAGTAGCAGAGGTGAAGAGCAGGATGGATTTTTGACCCAGAACATCTTCATCCTAGCAATATTAATAACAGAGAGCACTGAATAGCAAAAATCACTCACCACATAGATTTGAAGAAAGCTCTTCAGAGCCTTAATAAAATTTCTGAGCACCATATCCCTGAAACAACATTAAATGTTATTACATGCTAGCAGAAACAATTAATATTGTCAAGGCTTTACATAGGTACAGCAAGTACTTTTAAAGTAAACACAATAAGCTTCAGTGTAGTGTTTAGTATCAAACTTTCAGTGTCTCACTTCTCACTTTTGCCATTGGATTTATTATGAAAAAATTACTAACACAAACCATGCTTGGCATAATAACAGCAAATTAGGACAGACATTTTGAATTTCCTGATTAATGTTTTTTAAAATACAGACTTAGTCAGCTAGTAAGCAAATAATAAAGGACCCTGCAGTGCTGTAACTAGTAAAACTAATAATTGTTTAGGAAATGGAAAAAAAAAAGGCAAATATAATGGAAATTGCAGCAGATTCTAACTGAAGCACTGCTTAAAAGCAACAAAACACAATTGTCATACCTTAACAGTAAACTATCAGTCAAAAACGATGTTTGAGAGGGAACAATAGCACAAGTTGGAAAGGTACCAGCTGCACTAACTATCTTAAATTACAACTTAATGAATAAGCTACTGATCTTCAATTCTAAGTGCATTTCTGCTTTGGAAGTCAACTCAAGAAGCAGATTGGAGCCCAAGTGGTTTTGAAAGCAAATGCCTCAAAAATTTACTTCTAAACACTATGAAAACCAAAGATTTGTCACAGTTCAACAACACCTTATATTCAAAGTTGCCTGGAAAGGAAGATAAGAATATATGATGCATGTGAAAATGTGCTGTTGCATGTTTGTTGGGTATTAGCAGTCATCTGAAGGAATTAAAGTACTGTATAGCACTTAATAAGGGGAATTACAGCACTTCAAATAAAGGACATTCAAAAGCTACACAGTAGCATCCAGATTTACAACACTAAAAAGCTTCTCACCCTTCCTCTTTTTTTAAAACTTAAAGACGAAACTTTCAAAACAAGTTATGGATTCCTAGTGCATAAAATGCGTGGTACCATTCCAACTTGCACGGGAATAGAACAATATAGGCTTTGTAGGAAGAACAAGCAGGGGAGAAGAGGAGGGGGTATTGCCCTCTATGTATGCCCTCCATGGACCAGCTGGAGTCCATGGAGCTTGGCCTGGGGATGGATGAGGAGCTGAGACAGCTGAGAGAGGGTAAGGGTTAAAGGAAAGGCAGGGGAAGGTGCTATCACAGTGGGCTCTGCTACAGGTGAGGCCCTCTATAGGCAGATAGAAGTGGCTTAACATTGACAAGTCCTGGTCCTCGTGGGATTTCAATCACTCGGGTATCTGTTGGAAGGATGATACAGTAGCACACCAGCAATTCAGGAGGATCCCAGAATGCATCGATGACAATTTCCTTCTCCAGGTGGTAGAGGAACCAACAAGAAGAGGTACTATTCTAGACTTTGTCCTCACCAGCAAGGAGGGGCAGGTGGCTAACATGAAGCTCAAGGGAAGCAAGGAGGGTGTGAAGCAAGCTCACCACCCTGGACTTCAGGAGAGCAGATTTTAACCTCTTCAGAGATCTGCTTGGCAAAGTACCACGGGATAAAGTCCTGGAGGGCAGAGGGGACCAAGAAAGCTGGTCAATATTCAAGGACCACTTCCTCCAAGACGAGGAGAGATTTGTCCCAAAAAAGAGGAAGGTGGGCAAGAATGCCAGGAGGCCTGCACACATGAACAAGGAGCTCCTGGACACACTTAAAGGCAAAAAGAAAATCTACAGATAGTGGAAGCAAGGACAGGTAGATTGGGAGGCCTACAAAGAAGTTGTCTGAGCAGCCACAGTTCAAGTTAGGAAAGCTAAAGCCCAGATAGAGTTAAATCTGTCCACGGACATCAAGGGCAACAAGAAAAACTTCTACAGGTATGTCAGTGATAAAAGGCAGCCTAAAGAAGATATGGGCCCTCTCTGGAAGGAGACAGGAGACCTGGTCATGAGGGATATGGTGAAGGCTGAGGTCCTCAATGACTTCTTTGCCTCAGTCTTCACTGGCAAGGGTTCCAGCTATACTGCCCAAATTGCAGAAGCCAAAGGGAGAGACCAGGAGAAGGAAGATCCATCCACTGTAAGCAAATACCAGGTTCTAGACCTCTAAAGGACCTGAAGGTGTACAANAAGCAAGGAGGGTGTGAAGCAAGCTCACCACCCTGGACTTCAGGAGAGCAGATTTTAACCTCTTCAGAGATCTGCTTGGCAAAGTACCACGGGATAAAGTCCTGGAGGGCAGAGGGGACCAAGAAAGCTGGTCAATATTCAAGGACCACTTCCTCCAAGACGAGGAGAGATTTGTCCCAAAAAAGAGGAAGGTGGGCAAGAATGCCAGGAGGCCTGCACACATGAACAAGGAGCTCCTGGACACACTTAAAGGCAAAAAGAAAATCTACAGATAGTGGAAGCAAGGACAGGTAGATTGGGAGGCCTACAAAGAAGTTGTCTGAGCAGCCACAGTTCAAGTTAGGAAAGCTAAAGCCCAGATAGAGTTAAATCTGTCCACGGACATCAAGGGCAACAAGAAAAACTTCTACAGGTATGTCAGTGATAAAAGGCAGCCTAAAGAAGATATGGGCCCTCTCTGGAAGGAGACAGGAGACCTGGTCATGAGGGATATGGTGAAGGCTGAGGTCCTCAATGACTTCTTTGCCTCAGTCTTCACTGGCAAGGGTTCCAGCTATACTGCCCAAATTGCAGAAGCCAAAGGGAGAGACCAGGAGAAGGAAGATCCATCCACTGTAAGCAAATACCAGGTTCTAGACCTCTAAAGGACCTGAAGGTGTACAAGTCCACGTGACCTGACAAGATCCATCCATGGGTCCTGAGGGAGTTGGCAGATCAAGTTGCCAAGCTGCTTTCCATCATATTTGAGAAGTCATGGCAGTCTGGTGAAGTGCTCGCTGACTGAAAAAGGGAAAACATCATTCTCACTTTCAAAAAGGCAAAAAAGGAAGACAGAGGCAACTACAGGTCAGTCAGTCTCACCTCTGTACCCAGCAAGATCATGCAAGATCCTCCTGAAGGCTCTGCTAAGGCACATGGAAAACGAGGAGGTGATTGGTGGCAATTTTCACCAAGGGAAAATCCAGTCTGATCAATCTGGTGGCCTTTTATGATAGAGTTACAGCATCCATGGATAAGGGAAGAGCAACTGATGTCATCTACCTGGACTTGAGAAAAGCTTTTGACACTGTCCTGCATGACCCCCTAAACTGGAGAGAAATAGATCTGATGGGTGGACCACTTGGTGGATAAGGAATTGGCTGGATGATCGCAATCAAAGAGTTGCAATCAACAGCTCAATGTCCAAGTGGAAGTCGGTAATAAGGAGTGTTCCTCAGGGATCAGTACTGGTACTGGTCCTGTTTGACATCTTTGTCAGTGACATGGACAGTGAGATTCAGAACACGCTTAGCAAGTTTGCAAACAACACCAAGCTGTGTGGTGTGGTCGACATGCTGGAGGGAAGGGATGCCATCCAGAGGGACCTTGACAGGCTTGAGAGGTGGGCCCAT
>VYZX01018412.1:20476-43975 GCA_013401335.1 Brachypteracias leptosomus
AGTTGGAGTTGACCTATGGATAAGTCCCAACCCAGCAGTATGTTTTGTTCCCCAAGTGATTTCAGGCCTCACAGACAGAAACTGGCCCACCTGTGTGAGGCCCTGCCTTTCCCCAGGTGATCATGGTTGGGGTGGTGGGTGAGGCTAGAGCTACATCAACCAGGAACTGACCAGTTTGTAAGAAGAAACAGGAAGCTGATAAGTTTGAAGAAAGTCCCTTTTGGGGCCAGTTGCACGAGCTTCTTGTTGGGGGCAGCTTGCTGAGCTCTCTCTCAGTGGTGTGTTCCCCCTCGGCTTATTTGAAATGGCAAAGAGCAAACAGCTGAATAATAAAAGATGAAGATGTGTTTCTTATTCGAGATAGAGAAAAGTAAATAGATGATGAAGTTATGCTGAGGGGATGTTGCTGAGTTTGGTGTTGGCCTGAGGAAGAAGAGAGCTAGCAGCACAGAAGATCAGAGGGCTGGAACACCTCTCCTATGAGGACAGTCTGAGAGAGTTTGGGTTGTTCAGCCCGGAGAAGAGAAGGCTCCTGGCGGACCTTATTGTGCCCTTCTAGTGTCTGAAGGAGGCCTACAAGAAGGCTGGGGAGGGACATTTTACAAAGGTCTGGAGTGATAGGATGAAGGGTAATGATTGAAACTGGAAGAGGGTAGATTTAGATTGGAAATCAGGAGGAAATTCTTCATTCTGAGGGTCGTGAGACACTGAAGCAGGTCACCCAGGGGGGTTGTGGATGCTCCATCCCTGGAAGTGTTCAAGGCCAGGTTTGATGGGGCCTTGAGCAACCTGGTCTAGTGGGAGGTGTCCCTGCCATGGTAGAGGGCTTGAAACTTGATGATCTTTAAAGTCCCTTCCAACACAAACCATTCTATGGTTCTATGATTCTATGAAATGAACAGATTTCACAAGTACTTCATGGAACCTTATGATTTTTCTACTAATAATAGGAAAAAGAAAACAAAAACCTGGAGGAGTTTTCCATAAGAGTCAGGAAAGTCAGAATCAAAAGCGGGACTATGCTATTGCTTGCTTTTGACAAGTAATTTTATCTGGTTTGTCCTATAAACTTCAAAAGGTTTGGATTTAGTATATTTACCTGTTCCTCATATAATTCATTCATTTACAGGGATAATAGTCTACAGAGTTAATTACTTTTAAAAAGTAAACTTAGTGTTTTGCTTAATGTGGCTTGCACATTTGTCCAAAGAAAGCTCTCTAAATCTTTTTCTACTCATTTGCAGAGAATTGCAGCCATGAATTTAGACACTGCTTCTAGCCTGATTCCTTGTACTTATGGTTGAGTTGTTTCCCTTGGTTAAAAAAAAATTACTTGTCTGAAAGGTAAAGTTACATAATTTTAAGCCAGAATTTTTTCTAAAGGCAATTAAGTAAAAGTACAGACTTAAAATCAGTATACTAATTGCTTTCTAGTTGGAACTTCAACTAAGAAAGCTCTAACATATTTATCAAACAGAACAAATAAAAGCATCTAAAAAAGTCTTGGTCTCATAGCATCGTTCTTTCTGCAGAGCAGTTTCTGTTTGTAGTATTGCCCTTTTGCAAGGCATGGCAAAATATCATGAAACACTTGCTTTATCAGTGAGTCATTTTATCATAGCTGGTATTATTCTGTGTTACTATCATAGTCTTCTTTGCATTTTATTTTCCTGTTCCAACACAGAAATGTTTTTTTCTCTAGGTATTGTACAGAGAATTACATACTAGTATACACATTTGTGAAAGGATGTAAAGGTTACACAACTCCTGTAACAGTCTTCTAAACAGACTGAAGAAGAATACTGCATCACTTACATCTATTACAAAGATGGCAAAGGATGGTAAAGCCTCTAACCAAAACATCCTCTTGCCTCAAATTGTCAACTTTAGCATGATCGCATTCCAGATTTAAGGGATAATTCAAAACTTCGGACATATTGTCTACAACATATCCCATTCTTACAATAAAATAGGTAAGTAAACTGGTAACACTGATAGTGAATCAGTGTACTACTTTTGACTTTTTGCATTTTCATAAATGAAAGACAAGTAAAGACAAACTGTCTGCACATCAGGAAACAAAAAACAACCAATAAAAATGCACAAACGTCTCCCTAAACCAAAACCCAGATTATGTATGTATTTGTAAATTGGGAATGTTTTGTAAATGTATACACACGTTAATAATATGTTGCCTTGAGAACCTCCAAGGTCAGAGATCAAATTTTTTGTTCCAAATTAGCTGTCTCAGATGTGGTTCCAAAAAGTAATAAGAAGTTCTCCCTTCACTAAAAGATTTTTTCTTTCAACTAGTTGCCATTCTTCACTGAATTTGAGTATTGAGATGAAAAGGGAGTATTTATTCAAAAATGACTGTTGAGAATATTGTGCAGCTAAACTTGGAGAAAGGTGTTTTTTTGGTCATTCATTATATTTCTGACTATTTGAAATGTTTTTCCGCAAGATGTATGTGAAAGAATTCAGTTTAAACTTCGTTAGGTCCAAAAGAGGACGCCAGACAGCATAATCTAAGTCTGACAGACATGTCTGTTAAATGATGCAATATAGCTTTGGTTTTGTTGGACACTGACACCATGGTAAACCCAGTGAGCCTGATTCTGCAGGCTGGCATGCATATATATCTGCTTCTTGTTTGTAGAAATTCTTCAGGTATAAAATAAGGCATGCTAAATCCGAGCTGAGTGCAGATACAACAATAGCTTGTGGCTTTCTGTCTATCCCTAACTTTCACAACTCAGTGTTGTAAAAAATTAAATTTATAAACAGTGACTTTTCATAGTGAGTTGAACAAGGCCTGCTTTCAAAAGATTAGACTATCAGAGTCTACAGATACCTAATTTCTGCCATTATCCCTCAAGAGGCAAAATTGCTTCACAAGTGTATAAGAAGTATTGACACCACTTGAGCTTTCTCGTTAGTGTTGCCAAGTAACTACTCTGAGATCCGTGTGATAAAATCAGGTAAAAAATTGCTGGAAAAACGTTTTTGTTTTTTTTTTCCCCTGGGTGCAGCTTTCCAGTGGTCTTCTTTCAGAGTTACTGTGGAAAACACTTGAGCTTACAAAGATGCCATTGTCTATCAACAGCATCAAAGATGGTGACCATCAATTCACATGTTTGGGAGCAAGAGTCTGTATTGCTACCTTTTGTAGACTGATCAATTGATCTGTCTGAAGCATAAGACAGGAATTTTGAGCAGATGGGAAAAAATGATGGGAAATTAATGGGAAATTCTTTTGCTGTTCTTATACACATTCTATGTATTTCATTACAGTTACTCTGTCACAGAGACTATTTGCTGAACCCTTTCTCGCTTGTATATCTGATGGCATAATTATTTCATGCTAAGACAAAAGAAATTAGAATCAGGCAAGCTCTAAATTTTTCTTTAAATTATCTTCTATTATCTTTCCAACAAAGTGGATTATCTGTTGGAAAAGGTATTAAAATTAGTCTCAAAAGAGAGGTGTAACAGTACCAGTGGTGGCATTTCACACACTGCTGTATCCTGTCTCAGTTCTCTTACTTTTGGCCTAGCCCATTAAACAGATGTTTTTATCTTGAAAACTATTTGGCATACTACCCAGAAGCAAGCAGTTAATAATATTCACTAAATAGAACTAAGGATCCTTTACTGAATTAGGAATAGTTAATTAGCTGGCCTAAATCAATATTGCTACACAGATCTCAGCCAAAGTTTGTAAGTTTTCTGTCAGGTTACCTTCAGGCTGTCATGATCTTGTTGGTAAATCAGTTATAAAAGCATGTCATCTTTTTGAGACTTTAAAAAAAAGCCATAAGGTAAATTATGAGATATAGGGAAATCGTGTTCAAACATTAGGAGGGGGTTCTGTATTCTAAGTATTCCTTTACAGACAGCTCTCTTATCTTACTATTTAAATTATTTTTTTTCTCATATCAAGCTTATTCTCATAAAAGCATTTGAAGATTCTAGTGATATATGCAGACAAAAATATCTATAAATAGCTAGATAAGGACAGAAACCTAAAGTGGTGGCAAGAACTAATATGGCATTTTGTCATGAATGTGTTACAAATGAGAGCACAAAAATGCAAAAAAGGCAAGTGTAAAAATTCCTTCTCTGGCAATGGTATAGCTGTGTTAGATGTCTCTGTCTTGAGGCATCTTTCTGCGATTAATGGCAACATTAAGCTTTACTTTGCAGACTGTCACAGAGGCACCCACAAAATAGAGAGCAACAACTATCAATGTGGGGGTTTATTGATCCAGCGCTCCTAATGACAAAACACAAGTTCAGATGTCCGTTGGGAATTTATCTACTGCACAATTAATACCTAAACTTTGAGGAAAGACAAGCCAAAACAGGCATGCACTGACTACTAAAAGGGAAACCTCCCACATGAGTCCTCAAACTCATCACTCACCAAAGTTGGGGTGAGGCTCACTCAATCCACGGAGATCCACTCAATCCATGGAAGTATCGTTGGACAGCCTGTTCAAGGGGAGGGTCCAACTGCCAGGCCTGCTGCTCTGCAAAGAACCATCTCCACTGGTTCTTATGCAGGGCTCTACTTATACCCGAGTTGAGGGTGCACTGTGGTCATTCTAATTGGCTGAGAGGGGCAAGCCCAGACAAAACAGGCCAAGGGTCTAGACTCTGAGGCACCAGTTAATCACCCTGAGGTGCAGTGTGTTGCAAACTGTTCTGGCACACACGGTTTTGTTTGTCAGAGAGGCTGCACCTGCCACAGAGACTTACCTATCTGTAGATGTTTCTGTCAGCCAAGTCTCTCCTAAATACTTTAGAACTCTGATGGTCAATTTCAAACAAATTTGACATAGGCAGCAATGATAAAAGCTCTTGCAGATGCACTTAAAATAGGGCAAAGAAAAGAAATGCTCCAGTGACCCACTGACAGGATATAGCATGAACCCAGGTTGTCTTTAGAAACCAGAAATCTACAGGAGGAAAACATTCCCCTTATAGGACAAGTTTTAATATGTGTGCACCTCTTTCAAGGTACAGAATAATGCAAGCATGAAACAGAAGCCAAAGGAAATAATTATTTACCACTTGTGGAACTGGATGCTTTAAAAGAAGGGAAATTTTGAAAGTGGTGGATGTCTCAGGAGAAAGGTGTGATTTACAGAGAATTTAGAGGTCCTGTGAAAAGAGTCTAATCCATGTGACATAGGTTTGGTATTTAGTCTAATGGAAGTGAGGTGATCAATAAATATACTTATAATGGGAAGCAGTGAAAAAGTTTAGAGCAGCCAGTAGGTTACCTCAGACTTTTAACCACAACAGAGTAATGCCAGGACATTTATTACCCTCTGAACAATGGTGTGTCAGGATCATTGAATAGTGAACACATTTTATCTACTTGACGTGAATAGTATGTATCCTTTAATTACATTACCCAACTGTCTCAGCCTTGTAGAAAAAAAAATTCTGTACAATAGACTTGGGGTTGGAAATTGACATTATGCAATAGCAGAAACAGAGAGAGAAAAGCACCTCAGACTCCATGGCTGAAGCTGCTGGTTTTGCTTTTGCCACCCAGCACTTACCTCTCATTGACTCTGTTATGTGGCTCAGATTAGAAAGCAGACCCTGAAGTGCCTGGCAAAGTGAGGTAAGCAGTTTCCAGTTTATGTCCAAAAGACTGTGAAGCTGATGGAGAGCATACTTGATCTGATGTTTCAGCACCAAGTTTTGTCCACGACAATATGCGCTTCTTAGAGTGTTTTAGTGATCCAAATGCATAGATAACATGAGTTATATTCATGTTACACTGCATTATTTATCCCCAGCAGCATGCGTTTTACCCAGCACTCAAAAAAATCGTTAGCAAAAGTGCTTTATTAGGAAAATTCAAGCCTGCTTTCTTCATTGTTGCTGCCCTTGTGAGAGGCTACAATGGAAGCAGATCTGAAAATTCTTATTTCTCTGCTGTCTAAACTCCAGTTTTGTACTGTAGGAAAACCAGATTTGTACTGAATGCAAGTTTTGTCACTTTATCCCTTATTTACTTTACAAGTATCTACAAGGAACAAATAGCTGCTATTGCTCCTGTATTTGCTAGTAGTTTCATTTAAATATCACACAAGGGAAATTTAAACTAACAGAAAAATACTAGTGCATTAAAAAAATGATTCTCAGAATAAGTTGTCTGCCAAAACAACTATTGTGGTCTTAAATATCTGAAGTAAGTCTTCAGAGTGCATTGTATAGTTGTCACAGACTGAACAATAGGGCTGTAAGAAGGTACAGGAACATTTTCAAATGCCAAGTCCTGAAGAAAGCTGTGAAATGTCATCATTCAGTTCATCTCAGTAGACAAACAAAATTCAGACCTTTGATGACCCCTGGTGAATAAACTAAGCACTGCATTGAAATGATAACTGAAGATGCACCTATAAAAATAGTCCAAACAATTTGGACTATAATCAAAAAACAAAAAACAAACTCCCATAAAAAGCAGAAAGAGGACAAAGCACTTTTACGGCATGTCAAAGAAAACAGCTCTTCTGCAGCTGGACTAGCACCAGATCTGAGAGATGTACAAGATACTATGCCACCTTAAGCAGATCTAAATCTAATGAGCTACATTCCTGCAGCCCTATTAAAAAAATAGGTCAACTTATCAGATGACAATGATTTTACTGCACAAATACCCTAATTCTTTTATGACCCACGGAAGGCAAAGCTCTAAATGGTACAGCTACCACAAGGAGCTTTGTGAATCCAGACATTTCCTGCACTGTCAGACATTTCTTAGGACACTGAGAAGGCTTCCACTGTCCCTGCCCATCCCATCTCTTTCTGTGTATGCTCTGTGCTAAGCCTGTGTTAATCTCTCCCTTTTGGAGTAATGTGTTAGTGATGGGAAGCTCTTCATTAGACTTAGTGACTGTAAATAAGACTGTGCATGCCTCTGCAGAATAGTTAAGCGAAAAGTAGAGACAGAATTATTTACCTCTGACTTTATCCTTAAATATACCAACTCCTACAATGACTAAAACAACACAGAATATAAATTCCTCTTTAAATGAACAGCATCGTGTAGTTTGTTGCCTCACATGCTGCTCTGCATTATCTGTACTCAATAAAGACATATCCATTTGGAATTTTTTACATTATGAATGAAAATCTTTTTTATTTTTTTTTTTAAGAAAGAATCTTAAATGTGAGAATTAATCACACACAGCTATAATTTTATCATGGAAATGCATACAAAATACAAAGTGCTTAACCTAGACCTACCCCTAAAAACAAAAAATGTGTCTGTCTTATATCCAAGATAAATAATTTATTATATGTAAGCAATATATTTCGTTTCTAACAAGTCCCAAACTCAAGTATTTGATGCACAATACAGACCAGACATAGACATTTCTCAACCATTCATGGCCTTTTGGCAATAAAATCTAGCACATGTGTCGAACACACAAGATTAACTGCTAACTTAAAGCTTAAGTGAAGGACTATTTTAGCACCAGAATAAAAGGGAAAGCACTAAAGCACCAGAGTTTAGACATAACATTTCTATTTACCAGTTGTATAATTTATCTGTAACTTTCAAACTAGTAAAAGGATTGAAGAATTTCTTAAGGTGTCAATAACATCTTTGCAGGCAATTTTGAGTTTTACATATAGCTTTAAATTCTCCTGCTCTCCCTTCTCCGTCATCTTAGACTCCAGTCTAACAAAGCCGGACGAATTTATCTCTGATCGGGACTTTCAGGAATCTTAAAGAAATCTAGGGAACAAGCTATGGAATTAATCAATTTGTTTAGGAAGGTAGGAACGGGGAAAGCTGAAGGATCACTTGCAGCTTCAGCAGATCCTGCAAAAAGCATGGAAGGTGTCCTTACTTCCTACTCAGCAGCTCATTTCAGGAGAATGTATGCTAGTGGTGCTAGGAAAGAGAGCACCCCTGAAATGGAAGGACAAAAGCGCATTCCCTTCTAGCTCTGCTGAACTGTGGAAAAGAGTGTTGGGGCATGAGTTTCTCACATTTCTTGAGGAAGCTTGGTCTGCGTTGCGCCTTTCTTCTAGGTGAACACTAATGCAAGTAGGACAGCTCTAGGGAACACAAGAAACTCCTATTTCTGTTAAAGCTTCAATAAAATACAGTATTTTTGCCTCTATCCTAGAGACAAATAGGTTTCAGATTCAGAAAATCATGACTCCAAAGACCAACACTGAAGCCAGTCTCAAGCGTAAAAGGAACCTTTCTTCATCAGGCTATTCTATCAAACTTTGATTAACCATTAGGTGTCTTTCAGCTGGGAGGGACAATTTAAAGATACCCTGTGATGCTATATATACATCATTTGTCATTATTGTCTTGGGCTGTTACTTGCATTTTAGGTTATAGTTACATGTGATCCAACTATATGTGTAGAAGTGTTGCAAGAAATTCCCACCAATGTTCTAGAAAACAGATTGATAACATAATATGGGTGATGAGAAAACCTTTTCTCATTATATTTAAGGAATTTTTTTTCCAACGTGAATCAGTTACATTATGTGACTTAAAGTACTGGCCTACTAGCAGTGCTACTGACATAATTAAAGGGTGACAGTAAGGGCCTTGGAAAAGTACCTCTTCAGTTAATACACTACAACTGCATTATCATTATCACCACTGAGTATATGTAGTTCATGAAATTAATTTACATGGATTGACATTGGATCACCTGAGGATGACAGCAAAATCAGTGAATCACAGACTCACAGAATGTTAGGGATTGGAAGGGACCTCAAAAGATCATCTAGTCCAATCCCCCTGCCGGAGCAGGATCACCTAAACCAAGTCACACAGGAACACGTCCAGGTGGGCTTTAAACATCTCCAGAGAAGGAGACCCCACAACCTCCCTGGGCAGGCTGTTCCAGTGCTCTGTCACCCTCACCGTGAAGAAGCTTCTTCTCATATTTATGTGGAACCTCCTATGTTCCAGCTTATATCCGTTGCCCTTTGTCCTATCATTAGACACCACTGAAAAGAGCCTGGCTCCATCCTCCTGACACTCTCCCTTAATGTATTTATAAACATTAATAAGGTCACCCCTCAGTCTCCTTTTTTCCAAACTAAAGAGGCCCAGCTCCCTCAGCCTTTCCTCATAAAGGAGATTTCCACTCCCTTAATCATCTTTGTGGCTCTGCGCTGGACTCTCTCAAGCAGTTCCCTGTCCTTCTGTAACTGAGGGGCCCAAAACTGGACACAGTATTTCAATATATAGGAAGATACAGGTCTTTGCAGTTTTTCTATACCGATAGGAGAAAGGTAAAAGAATTCCAGATGCATACATAAGAAATGACAGAGAGATCCCAACCAGATCTCATTTCTAGCCTCATCAAAATATCTCACCACAATTAAATTAGATAAGCTTTGTAGCCCTATGCCATTACAAAAAGCCCTAAGGAGAGGGAAATCTCCAACAAAAAAGACGTACATTTTTTTCAGATTTATATCTGTCCACACAGAAATTTTCTTTCCTACACCAAACACACTGTGATTTTATATTTATACACACTGTTTGATATTTATAAACAACAAACACTGTTTTCAGTTACTCTGAGAAATGATTTGAAGCTTCTAGCCACAGGAATTAAGACTGATTCCTCAGTAAGACAGCCATTACCCTGAATAGATGCTTGGCCCCTCTTACAGCTAGAAAGAGTTTTTCTATTGTAAGTTGACAGTAGGTTTATTGAATTAAGGACATCTAAGATAAGCTATTTGTATTACTTCTGTATGACTTATGTAGATCAGTTTTCATTTTTGTCTTTATAATCCACTGTGAAAAGAACAATAGTGTTCTCTCAAATTCTTTTATAGTCCCCTCATCCAGATCACTGGTGANCCACTTTCCAGCCTGCAAGGAGACCCTTCAGGATGCCCCTATCTCCCCTCTCTCACCACTTTCTGGGGCTTGCTTTGCTGCTCCGTTCCTGGAGTCAGAAAAGCTCAGGCACTTTGCACTTCTCTTGGCAAGACATGGCGTCAGGCTCCAAGGAGGGTCTACAAGGCAGTGGCTCTGCTGTGACAGCTGTCATGAACCAGCTGCAGTGGGAGGCAGCAGCAGATGGCCTGTGCCCCACCTGCCTGGGCAACACGGACAACACAGCCTATGTCAACAGTCACTTCCACGCCCTCTGCTTTGACTGCACCTGGTGGTGGGCTGCCTCAGGAGCTGCTTGCCCGCTCTGCAGGGGACCTTTTAACCACATCTGGCACACAGTTAGGACAGATGATGACTGCCAGGAGTATGCAGTTGGCTTGTCCACACACCAGCAGAGGACCACATCCAAGCAGAGGATGTGCAGTAGGTCCCCACAGCAGCATTGCCACCTGCACCCAAGGCCCACCAAAAAAAAGCCTGCATCTGAGAGAAGGGGGCCTGTGGGGAGGGACCAAGTGGTGTGAGGGGATGCAGCTCCAAGGATCTCCAACATCTCTGCCTGGCAGTCTGGAGGAGAGTGCCCCACCAGCCCAGCAGATGGACCTGTTCTCCATTTCAACATGCTAGTGCTGCAAGCTCAGATTATGAGCTTTGTGGACACAGAATAAAGATGTAGAAGCTTTTCAGAGTGTGTTTCTTTATAAATCAAAGTACAAGCCACTGCAGGCAATGCTTTCTAGAAGGGTCTCAACAAAGTAGGAAAGCAGAAGCAGAGAATGTCTTGAAGTGTGCAGTAACTTCTTTAATGTAAACACTTCAACAGAGCCCCTTCCACTCACACTCTTCCAGCCTCCTCCTGCGAAGCAATGGAGCAAGGCTTTCCAAGCCCCTTTGGCCATCAGCTGAACCACCTGTTCCGAAGCAAAACCAGGTGCCNATATCTCACCACAATTAAATTAGATAAGCTTTGTAGCCCTATGCCATTACAAAAAGCCCTAAGGAGAGGGAAATCTCCAACAAAAAAGACGTACATTTTTTTCAGATTTATATCTGTCCACACAGAAATTTTCTTTCCTACACCAAACACACTGTGATTTTATATTTATACACACTGTTTGATATTTATAAACAACAAACACTGTTTTCAGTTACTCTGAGAAATGATTTGAAGCTTCTAGCCACAGGAATTAAGACTGATTCCTCAGTAAGACAGCCATTACCCTGAATAGATGCTTGGCCCCTCTTACAGCTAGAAAGAGTTTTTCTATTGTAAGTTGACAGTAGGTTTATTGAATTAAGGACATCTAAGATAAGCTATTTGTATTACTTCTGTATGACTTATGTAGATCAGTTTTCATTTTTGTCTTTATAATCCACTGTGAAAAGAACAATAGTGTTCTCTCAAATTCTTTTATAGTCCCCTCATCCAGATCACTGGTGAATACACTGAGTAAGACTGGACCCAGTACCGACCCTTGGGGAGTACATGGAGTACTGCGTCCAGCTCTGGGTTCTCCAGTAATGAGAAATTAGGAGCTACTGGAAAGAGCCCAGCAAAGGGCCAATATGATGTTGAATGGACTGGGACATCTCTCCTATGAGGAAAGGCTGAGAGAACTGGGACTGTTCAGCCTGAACAAGAGAAGGCTCAGGGGCACTAGCCTCTCACCACAGGAGTTGAGAAGCCTGAAGTTAAACTGATGGGTTTAAGGCAACCAAAAGTTGGCCAACATCCCATGAAGCAGGTGCTGACTCCTTTGGGGTGTTGCTGTCCTTGCTAGGTGATGGTTGGGGTGCAGCCCCAGAGACTCCTGTAATGTTGCTGGGGGCATTTGTGATGGCCCCAACTTCATTGCTCTTCAGTAGCTGCAGTCTCTGTCCCAAAGCATTTCATCCAGGGCTCCTGTGAGTGCACGCACACAGTGTGCAACCTCCAGCAGGACTGTGGACCTCCACCTGGCGTGCTGCCTTTGAGCAGAGACTTGGCTCGCATGGGTGCTGTGGGTCCCACACAGCAGCTGTCCCAGGGCTGTTGGCTTGAGGAAGGTGCAGGGGCCCTTGGCACCACTGACGGCTCCCAGGCAGCTCCCCTGCCTTCCCTGACTGCCTCCTGTAGGTACCCTGTGCTAGCTCAAGTCATGCCGGCTGTCTGGGGGGGAGTGCAGGGGATGGGGGGCCTGGACTGGGGGCACTGTGCCTGGGGGGGCCCGAGTGGGGCAGGCACATGTCGAGGCTGGTTGGCCACTTTCCAGCCTGCAAGGAGACCCTTCAGGATGCCCCTATCTCCCCTCTCTCACCACTTTCTGGGGCTTGCTTTGCTGCTCCGTTCCTGGAGTCAGAAAAGCTCAGGCACTTTGCACTTCTCTTGGCAAGACATGGCGTCAGGCTCCAAGGAGGGTCTACAAGGCAGTGGCTCTGCTGTGACAGCTGTCATGAACCAGCTGCAGTGGGAGGCAGCAGCAGATGGCCTGTGCCCCACCTGCCTGGGCAACACGGACAACACAGCCTATGTCAACAGTCACTTCCACGCCCTCTGCTTTGACTGCACCTGGTGGTGGGCTGCCTCAGGAGCTGCTTGCCCGCTCTGCAGGGGACCTTTTAACCACATCTGGCACACAGTTAGGACAGATGATGACTGCCAGGAGTATGCAGTTGGCTTGTCCACACACCAGCAGAGGACCACATCCAAGCAGAGGATGTGCAGTAGGTCCCCACAGCAGCATTGCCACCTGCACCCAAGGCCCACCAAAAAAAAGCCTGCATCTGAGAGAAGGGGGCCTGTGGGGAGGGACCAAGTGGTGTGAGGGGATGCAGCTCCAAGGATCTCCAACATCTCTGCCTGGCAGTCTGGAGGAGAGTGCCCCACCAGCCCAGCAGATGGACCTGTTCTCCATTTCAACATGCTAGTGCTGCAAGCTCAGATTATGAGCTTTGTGGACACAGAATAAAGATGTAGAAGCTTTTCAGAGTGTGTTTCTTTATAAATCAAAGTACAAGCCACTGCAGGCAATGCTTTCTAGAAGGGTCTCAACAAAGTAGGAAAGCAGAAGCAGAGAATGTCTTGAAGTGTGCAGTAACTTCTTTAATGTAAACACTTCAACAGAGCCCCTTCCACTCACACTCTTCCAGCCTCCTCCTGCGAAGCAATGGAGCAAGGCTTTCCAAGCCCCTTTGGCCATCAGCTGAACCACCTGTTCCGAAGCAAAACCAGGTGCCATGGAGAGAGGCTGAGTTGAAAGCCCTCTCCCAACTGGTGCTTCCCGCTAGTACCTCCACACCCAAATGGCTCCTGTCATCCTTCAGTCACATCCCTCTAAGCCTTTCCTTGACAATTCTCTATCACAGCAGCCCTACTCCTCTGGCCTCAAACCCTGTGGACATGGCTGGGAGGCAGGAGGGGATTGCTCTTCTCTTCTAGGGACAGGCTGCCTGCTTCACAGAAGACATTGGAGGGAAACGAGGCCAACATGTTGATCTGCACATTGGCTTGGTCTCTATTTGGACAGCAAAGCTCTAAACCCCAAGCATCCTGGGATTTCATGAGCAACAAGAAGCAAACTGCCATTCAGTTTTCAGGGCTGAAACACACTGCTTCCAGCTCTAGTCTTGAAAGACCTGTTCCAGCCTCCTGCTTTTAAGCCTTTCCCCAGACACACTGTCTGCAACCTTGCACATTTCTCTTGTGATTTCTGGGCAGCCCTATATACTCTTGCCCTGAATCCTGCATGGACTCCCTCGGTCCTGACAGCAGAGACCCCCTGCAGCCTGCAAGACCCCTGTGCAGCATTTCTGCAGGTGATCCATCTCAGCTTTGCAGAAAAGGCCCTAGGGGTTCTGGCAGACACCAAAATGCAAAGTATACCAGCAGTGTGCCCTGGTGGCCAAAAGGACAACAGTCTCCTGGGCTGTATTGAGAAGTGGTGCCAGCTGGCGGAGGGAGGTGATCCTTGCCCTCTCCTTAGTTATAATGGGGCCACACATTGAGTACTGTATCCAGCCCCGGGCTCCGCAGTAATGAGAGATGAGGAACTACTGGAGAGAGCCCAGCAAAGGACCAGTAAGATGTTGAAGGGACTGAAGCATCTCTCCTATGAGCAAAGATTGAGAGCTGGGACTGTTCAGCCTGGAGAAGAGAAGGCTCAGGGGGATTTCATCACTGCTTATAAATACCAGCTGCATGGAGCAAAGAATTGGGAACTGGACTCCTCTTGATGGTGAATATGAGGCAATGGGATCACACTGAATTGCACAAAATTCCATTTAAGCATGAAATGAAAATTTTTTACTGTGAGGGTGGCCTTAGACTGGGAAATTGTTGAATAAACTGTCTATATGTTTAATCATCATCTCTAGCCTTTGGTATCATGAAGAAAGTGGCAAATCAAAGGTAATCTTCTTTCCTCTACCATCTCACTAGGTACATGGTTGTGAAGAATTACCCTGTTAAAATAAGCCAGGAACAAAGTATTTGGCCCTTTACACTTCTAACAGCTTTAATGAAGTTGTCACTGACTACAGATTATCTATTACAATAGATATGAATGAATTACAATATATGAATGAAAAATGCACTAGAACATAGAATGAAGCCAAATTACAGTTCTTGGATGGTGTGTTGGCTCTAAGCCAACATTGCTTAACCTATATATCTAATTCTGTGTGAGACTCAGCACCAGTTCATGTCTTCACCCCTCAGGTAAATCTAGAAATTCACTCCCACAAAACTACCTTCCAAAGTCAATTTAGTGCTGCTATGTCTTGGCAGAAGAGCTATGTATGTAACTGAACAGGAGAGTAATAGAATCACCATTTTGTGCTTTAGGCAAGTTGAAAAATATTTTTGGTATAAATTCAGGAATTCATGCAATAACTTAGGTACTATTTTCAAGTGTAAAATAGTCAGTGATCTTCTTTGTATGAAGATTCAAAACTAATTTCCTTCAAGTGACTTTTATGAAACTTAATAAGAGAAAAAACTTTTTAATTGCCCAGAATTTGGTTGAAGATATATGTTTTTTTAAAATGGCAACCTACCCCATATAGTTATAGGATCAGGAGAAAGCATGAAAGATTAAGTGGCAGGTGAGATAATAGACAAGATAATTACAGAGCATTAAAGCCTCAGATTTATTTTTAAGACATTCAAGCTCTATTTAGAAAAGCCCCTTGCTAACTTTTGTGAATCTAAAAAGAATTTTCCTCACATATTGAGTAATAATGGGACTAATGGTGTTAAAGCTTCATCATCCCCTTTTCTAAAACCCATCCACACAATAACTGTCCACAGAGTGTTTCTGAAGCACAAATAGAAGATAGTAAGACTAGAGGGGTCATAGTGCAGTAAACCTCAATATGCTATAAAAAGAGATTTATCATGCTCTGTGCTCTTAGTGTGGGAAGTGACAAGGGTGTCTTGGATTTTCTCAATGAGCTAATATGCCTGAGGAAGTTAAGCACACCTCGTCTTGCAAGCTGCTCACAAGCTACCATTTTGCTGCTGTGGCACAAGAGAGGTAATGCTAATTCAGGGTGAGAGCTGAGAATATGAAAGGCTGGTGGAAAGTCCTCTGAAACAGAGCTGCACCAGTCTGATAGGGATGAGGAGAAAAGCAAACATAAACCTGTTGATGGGTTTGGAGGCAATCAAAGCATTGTCTTGAGAATCCTCTGGTTTTGTTTCACCTTTTTGAGACGATGAATAAAGAAAAAAACCTGCTGCCTATTGTTGAAGGCACCTTCTGGTGCTCTTACACTACTGCAATTATCACCTCTTTTTAAGAAACTTCTAGGCTCTTCTTTTTAGGAATCTTGTTCTATTCTTTGTATTTCTACAGAAAAGGGTAAGAAAGTTATAACTTTCCTCCTATATATTTCCTCCCCTTTCCTTAGATAAAAAAAAATTTATATATACATAAATTAGAAATAAGAAAATAGATATATAGAGATATATTCTTATATACACATATATTAGTGGATATATGTATGTGTGTATGTATACATTACACAAAGCTAAAATGCTTGTGCATGACTAATCACAATATATTGCAAAGTGTGGACAGCAGCATAACACATGAGATGTTCTGTTTCCCTTCCGTTATTTGATGCCTGAAATAATATCAAATTATAATATTCACATTTAACTGCATTTTTAAAACCATGAATGACAAAGGACAATTCTACAGAGGTTTTTGAAGATGTCCTTAGGTTTATCATTACATTTGCAATGGAGATTAGCATTAAATGTTTACTAAAAGTTCATTCAGTAAGAAAGAAAGTTCTTTCATAAGAAAGTATGTCAAAATTTTTATTACTATGTGTAAATAACAGAGAACAAATGCTACTACTATGGGCAGATTAGAGGAAGGAGCTGAATTCCTGAGGGTGAAGAAGTAAAACTTGGGGGGTAACACTGGAAGGAGCCATAAAAATGAAAATCAATATTTTATGGTTGGTGAAAGAGGGAGAAATTCCTAGTGTGTGGCAGGGCATAAGTAAGTGATTAAAATTGGAAATTAGTAAAAGTGTGTTTGCATTAGCAAGATGAAGAGATGTTAGTGGAAACAACATTTGTTTTGCTCAGAGAGAAAAGTGTTGACATAACTACATTTGAAAATGAGTATGGCTCTGAGACCCAAAAGACATTTCTTAGCTGTGTGAATTTATAAGGTCTTACCTCAGATATTATTCAGGAAGTATATGCAAGAGTTAGTCATAACAAGAATTTGGGGATCTAGACAAAAGACTATGTTGGAGATGGAGCCACATTATGCAATGGGTATGATCATTTATTCCACAGTAATTAAAATGTGTATAAAGAAGGGCTTCTCTTCTAAAAGGTTGCAAAAACAGTAAAAAGAAATCAATTAGAATTACCATGGCAACAACCAAAATTCTTATGTGCAGAAATGAAAAAAAAACCCAAACAACAAAAAACCCAAGAAACAAACCAGAAAATCAAATAAGAATTTAGACAATGACAGATTACACACTTTGGAGTGTGATTCTCTGTCACCTATTTCAAATATGATTTCAGATTAAACAAACTATTTTCATGTTGGTAGTTTAAAGATTCTCAAGAAACCAAGGCCTGTCAAAGTAGCAGTACAAAAGAAAACCATTAAATCTTATGTCTTTTAGGGGGGATGAGAGGAGAGAAGAGATAAAAAATGGATTTTTACAAACCTATGCAGAAATCATTTTTACACCCTCATTTTCTTGATATGTCATAGTTACCCACAGAAGGTAAACTTAAAAGTTTTAGTCTTTGTTATTTCTCTGTACCCAATTCCCACAAACTTTAGGAATTGTTCAACAGCTAATGAGGTAATGGTGTCCTTTCCTAAGCCTTTCTGAAGCTGTTAAACCAAACTGCTGTGGACAGTTGAGTACTGTCCTCATTTCCATTACAGTCCCTAACAATGGGTCCATACTTTCTTCTGGAGCAGTATCATCTGGGGCTCAGTGGACCTACAATAACTTAAGCTATCTCACACTGTGACTTAATAATAACAGAACATAAGCCAACAGTAAAATTCTAGTTCTTAAGTCTCTTGCCAAGACAGAAGGGGAAATAGTAACATTGCACGAGAGAGGAAGGGGATAAAGAAGTGAAAGAGGTATGAGACAGAAACTGAATAAGAAAGAATTATGAGGGGATTCATTAAATGTGATTTTTCTAAAATTAGTGTGTCTCAGAAAGCATTTGCTAATACTAATACCATCTATTCTCATAACAGGAATTTTTTAGAGATCTGCAGGGGAATTTTCTGGTTTGATCAAAAACCAGTGACATGGTTTGGTAAGCCTTGGTGAAAAATATTAATAAAACATGCAAAAATCCTATTTTGTTGAGTGGTGGTGTTAGCAGACTTTACAGAGATGAATTCTCTGGGGAGGAGCAAATTTCTTTTATCCTATAGCTCCAGGTTTTTATATCATTTTTGCATAATGTGCCTATCTATCATCAAGCCCTGTCTTCCTTTCTAGCACCCACATTTAATCTCTTGTTTCTTGACTTGGATGCATTCTGAATTTTTTTGCAATCAGTCTTGCTTCTGTGAAACTGCTTAAAGAAAATGGAAAAAAGCCAATGCTGCCTTATGAAAATGAAGATTTTAACTTCATTAATCAATTGAATGTATTTATTGCACAGTGACAAAACTTTGTTACAGAAGAGTTTCAACATGGTTGTGTTTAATCATCTGACAAACAGTGGACAAAATTGTATTACCTTTGGGAGCTGCCATCCGTATCTCCAAAGCTTGACATTTACAGCATGTATAATCTGTGTCCTAGAAAATAGATGGAACCACATCTGCATAACAAATTGTAACAGAGAAGTACTAAGCATTTATTTTATATTGTTGTAACACTTCTGACCTTGAACCATAATGAGTTCCTTTTGTGCTGAGCATTTGGTAAGTTATATTCCAGCACAATGATGAACTAATGCAAATAAAGCTACTGAGCAAACAAACATCAGCCTTGGTGAATGGGAATTCTATGTCTCTGAGGCACAGAAACAGGGAATCTCCTCCAAACTTTGCTTTTAACAGCAATGTTGTTGGACTATTTGCATGCCAACCTGTCAGCAGTTGTGATACCTCTTTGGTAAAAGTGCTGGCATGTATACTTCTTCAGTGGCAAAATTCGCACTTCAACTCCCCTCAATCTCCTATTATTTTATTTCTCTTTATTTCTCCTCACCTCAGACCAGTAGCACCATTTTCTTTACCCCTCTGAAAATGCTGAAACTTTCAGTAATTGCAAAGTTCAGATATCTCCAGATAGAGATGTGCTGGTCTATAATTTCTCAGATGTTGCCTGAAGGCACTCCTGTAGTAAGATCTCCTGCTGCTAGTGAAGTTCTCAGGAACCTGCCCTGAATCTATTAGGACCGTTTGCAGTTTTGATTTTTATATATAGATTCAGTCTGAGAAGATTGTTTCTGCATGGGACTGGGCATTATCCTAGTGGAAAACACACTCACAGTTCCAGACTATTTTTTACAGGCATTATTGCTTTTCTAGCTAATACTTACACCACTATATCTGACACTAGGATACTCTCTTGTTTTTGCCTTTGCAGTTCTACATTGTTGCAAGCAAGGTTCTAATTCTCACAAGTTGTCATCAATATGTCACTACTAATGTCTCTTCTAGATGAATAGCCATCTATTGGATATTTTATGCGACTGGCCAATGTAGACTTTTTCACTAATGCTGAATAAATTAATCTTCACCTTAGAAGGTGTGAATCAGGCTCTGAAAAAAAGACTGAATTAATGAAAGGGAGTGCACAGGGAACAACAATCAGCAAGGCAAGCTTGTATTTACCTAAAAGTTAACTTTTTTTAAGTGAGTTTTTTAAGACAAACTATTCAAAATTCCATGAAATCTGGGGGTGTGATAAGTGTGTCACATAGAATGACAAAACTTTATTTCTTTTTAAAGAATCAGGTATGTGTGTATATTTGATATTAATACCAGTATCCCTCTTCCCTACTCTCCCCCAGGAAAAGCAGAATAAAGGTTGCATAAGAACATTTCCTATCCACTCAATCCGTAGAAACGAAATCAACCGTAATTGTGGCTACACTAGCATTCAAGACCAAGCCCAGTGCACTCTCATTCCCACCCAAATATCTTATTACAGCAATCAGTCTAGGCTCTTCACGGCACAACAGTTTTTTTCATCCTTTCCCTGATGAGACCTGCATCCTTTCCCGTTCCCCTGACCTGCACTAAAGCAGTCCTCCTGAGGTTGTGGACCAAGTTTTGCTCAGGAGTCATCCACATCCAGATCCTGATTCCACCCAAGCACAGTGCTATTTGCCTCAATAGGGTTGAGCATGCAATAGGTATCACCTCAGAAAAAACCCCTGATAGATCAAGTGCAGTAACGTTGCATTGGAAACAAATGTGTCAAATTTTGCAGTTTCTGGAAAAATCATCTGAAAGACACAATATGCTCTAATTACAAAGATAAATATTTGACCACCAGCAACAGACTAAAATATGACTTGATAAAAGTGAACAGGCAGGCTTATGCTATTTCAGAACAGAACATGGTTAAAATCAAACCAGTAGCTTATTTTAAATGTACGAAGGCACTACTTTTGGTAGATCTCCTACTATCAGAAAGTCATGCTTTAAGAAATTGTGAATCTACAGAATGACTGAGACATCCTGAGACAGAAAATGCACCTTTATGTGGACCTCTAGCTTTAAAGCTTAGGAATAATTTCTCAGTGTTTCTGGGAACAGCATTTCCACTGGGAAATGAGGCTAGATACCACTTCTGAGTATTTCCTCCACCCTTTAAAGAGAGGACAGATAGAAATGTCAGTAGATGGAGCTGCCTTTCCTGCAGCCGATAGAGAATTTTCTCTGCAGAAGTTGCATTTGCAGGCACTCAGTTAGCTCTTCCCAGTCCCTGACAGATGGTCCTTGAACAAAACATGAACATTAAAGAATGTGGCTTTTACATCATGTGACCAAAGTGCACAAGGCAGGAGAAGACAGAACACAGATTTGACAGTGTTTGCCAGCACAAGCTGTTTGTTTCTTTCCCCACCCCACCCCCAACTCCTGAGGAGTGGTATCATTTTAATACGTTGCCCTTAGCTCCAGAGTATCTTGCATGCAACAGTAAGGCACCCTATTATTCATGCTTGGACTGAAGGTGGTGCTAATGTAAATATTTCTATTTTCATAATCTTCAGTGTTGAGATACATGAAGTACATTTTTACAGATGACAATCAGGCTGACAGTTTCTTCTTTCATTATTGTTCTGGTGAAATAAATATGCAGATCACCTATTTATTACTAAAGAGTACTTCAGCTTTGTCTCTCAACTTGAAGTTGTGCAGCCTATATACAAGGACTGTGATCAGTCTATTGTCTTTATTTTAAAAGGAACATTAATGAATCTGATTAACTTCAAGAATGCATGTGGTATGAAAAAGTCTGATAATCACCCATCTAAAGTGAAGAAGAATCATGGGAAGAATTTATGACACATGCCTGAACAGCAGCTTATTTCATATGAAGAATTTCATGTCTGCTTTATTACTGAGGCCTTGAATAAGTACCCCAAGGAAGCTTCTCTGACTGCTGTCTTCAAGTTTGACTCGGGCTGAGTGACTACAGTTCATTTTTTTCACATGGCAGGCCACATCCCAAAAGTTATTATTAAACTTAGTATTAAAAATAGTAATTTTGGCTATGAGTAAAGAGCTGATTCTGCTCAGGGAGTCATTGATATCACAGTAAAATCACTTCCTCTGAGTGTTTACAAAGAACATAGAACATACATCATCTTCTGGTTTTATACATCTCCATATGGCCTTGTCTAGCATCCTAATTTCTAATCTTTTCTCCAATATGCCTAAAAATCTCAGAGAGGCTGACTACCACATATAAGTCCATCTGATATACTGTACGAAGTTAGCCAGTTAAAATCTTTGAAGGATTTTTATTGTTCCATGGAAAGTGCAAAATGAAGATAAATGTTTAATTTGCAGCTATGGTGAGCAAAAATATGCACAGAATGCTACTTGATTTCTCTATGCTGGCTACATGTGCAGTTCCTTTGGGCTCAAGTCTTCTGACACCTTTCTTGTTCCATCATTTCTAAAATAACCAAGAAGAACACTTATAATGGGGACCTGGCATACACACCCATGTGACAACAGGAGGTGCTTGAAAGCAGCTCTGAGCACTAATAGACTGTGGAGGGGCGTGGTTGAATGTATATATCCTCAGAGTTCCATTCAGTCATTCATCTGCTTGGGCTTGAGAAATGTGGTAAGCCAACTTCCCTCTGTTTTGCTGCAATGAACATTAATGTGCAACACTCCACAGAGGACAAGAAATAAGAGGTGCCTGTGCCAGTCGCTGCAGGTCAAAACTGAAAAGCACAATGGACAGAGGAGCCCATAGGTCCAGCAATGCAATGCACGACTGCAAGACCTTCAGGTAATACACTTGCCCTCCATCCCCAAATTCTGGTCTTGTTAAGATCAGAAGGTGAGGACAACAATGAAAACTATGCAGTTTTGTTATTTTTTTTCCTATAGCTAGCCTCAGAGACAGGAAAACCAATGCTCCTAAGCTACAGTTTGACATACATTGTCACAGCTACTGAGCACTGTTTATAGATTGTCTTTGCTGTCTCTTTTAATCATACCAAGTTTGGGGTTCTTTTATGAATACCTCAGAGCTGGGGCACCTGGCGTTTTCAGCAAAGAGTCCCTAGCCAGCTCTGATTTGACTAAACATCAAGAAGGTCAGTAGTTACATGGCTGATCATTACTTCTAGCCCAGGAGATAGAACATTGTTTTTGTTTTGGTGGGTACACCAAGAGTTGCACACTTTTGAGAAGTAATTTCTATTTCACATTTAACCTCGATCCAACTAGCAGTTACTAGAAATGTATCAAGAGGCCAAGGTTACTGTCCAGGCTACTCTTTGAGACTACTGACTAACCACTTTCAGTTTGTTTAGCTGGTTATTTAATTTACACGGATAGTCTGTAAGTAATCCTTCTTTTCAGTTCCAGATGTTGCTTGGCTATTGGTTAAGTGTATCCCTGTGAACTGAGTATCCTGCCGTAATGTCCTTGCAGCTACTAATCCAAACATTGGCTGCAACTTTGGAGAAAAACACAGAGGATATTCTTCTGCATCTTTCTCAGTTTCTTCCTCTGCCAGGAAGAAGCTGGACCTGGCACCACAACTCACCAGCTGACATCAGGATCTTTGGTGGCCCAACCACCCCCATTTTGCTATAATAATACAAAGGCATGGGCTTTACTCAAGCTTCTTTCAAACAGTACCTCTATTATTCAAGACCAAACTCAAGAGAATAAAGTTTGCAGCTTGAGATCAGCAGTGAGAAAGATATCAGATAAAGAATTTTTAACTTAACAATTCAAAATATGTTTGTTAAAAGGACTAATATTGTATAAAATAACATTTTCATTCCCTTTCAGATTTGTTATTTTTATTCTAACAACTGGAAAAGCAGATGGGAAAATATGTGGAGCTCTCTATTCATTACTGTTCAATAGCCAAGACTCTTTTGTACAATTGCTGCCTTGCCAAAAGTCAATTTTAAATGTGTAAATGAAATGCTTCTATTTTGTAATAGTAACTATCTGAAACAAGGATGATATTACTTAATACCATGATTGGTTTGCCTTTCTTTTGTGAGAGTTTTAGATATGACAGGAATTTAAGATCAAAATCAGTATACTGGAAAATGCTGGAGAAATTTTATGCAGAGATCATATATTTTTGAGCTGCAAGGATGGACAGAAAGCAATAGTTCCATAAGGTTTCCATTTTTCCATTTTGGCTTGGGTAACTGCATTAACATAGAAGACTGATTTCATAACTTATTTTTACCTGTTCATATCCCAGTAGTATATTATTACTGCTACTTCATAAGGTAAAGGGAACGGAATTCCCAGCTCCACTGAATGTTTTTATTCTGAATTTATCCATTAGGATTTCTTATCTTTTCTTTAACATTGTCATGAATGGAGATAATGGCATAAAATGGAAAAAAAAAAAAAAAA
>VYZX01018412.1:51316-66496 GCA_013401335.1 Brachypteracias leptosomus
CTTAAGAGCTGTTTTCCATTATTAAAGCTTCAAATGCTATGGAAGCCTAGTGCAGAAGGCTTAACAGATTTATGCTTAGTTTGCTTTGGATGGATCTATGAACTCCAATTTTTTCTTATTTGAAAATCCACTCTGAGATCTCAGAATGACTTAGCAAGCATATTAGAGTCCCCTGGGGAGGCTTTTTGAAAGTGCTGAGCTGGCTTCCCTGTTTTCCCTTTACTCCCAGCAACTACTGATTAGAAAAGGACATGTGTGCTAGGCTGCAGCCACTGTCTGTAGAGATTTACTCACACAGACCTTACAGAAAAAGAATATTCAGTCTAGTTGCAGCACTATGCATCTAAAATTTCAGTGCAATGTTTTTTATTTTCAGGCACTGCCAGGCAGACTCATTGGGGCAATAGAGGGGGATAAGAGAAGGGTGCCTTTCCTAGTATAGCAGCCTGCAATGGTAGCAGCATGCTACAATTCACAAGGCAGCTGCTCAGCCCTGCAACATCACACAGGTACTTTCCTCTTCTGCTTTTAATTATTTCTGATAACTCTTAAATGCTACTCAGCTTCTGCCTTCCTACTGCTGTAGTCACTCATGCTTTAGTTGCCATCGTCAATGTTTCCTAAGAAGGCATAAACACATGCCAGTAAGGACAGAAAGCCAAGGAGCACTGGAGAAATTCAATGCCTGGCAAGCTATCCTCTGCAATAGCTAAATGCACCCAAAGCTGGCCCCAAGCCATTTACTTCCTCTTGAAGCATAAAAACAAGCAAACACTGCAAAACATCAGGGTCTTTCTTTAATCTTTTTCTCTTTTGGGGCAACAATCACTGGCCTTTTCTCTCAAAAAAAGGATGGGAACTCCTATAGTGTTTCCATGCACCTGTGAAGGCTATTTTTTTCCTCCTCATTTAGTTCTTCCCTTGCCTCTTATACTGCTTATTAGATTTCCAGGGTTCACACCACATCTGTGTCTTGTCTGTACACACAGAGTCCTTGTCTAATAAAAAAGATGCCATAGTATGTAGTCACTTTTCAGACAGGGTTGTACTTTAATTATTAGTATAAACTGGAATTTTATTTGGTGTACAGTGAAAAGATCATACTTTGAAATTAACTATGATGCTAAGTAAACTAATAACTTCACAGGTTTTCCAAGAATGTAGCCCGGAGACTTAATCAAAAGGGCCAACACCAGAGAAATTACTTTTTACGTTTTGATTAAATCTATTTGAATCCAGACAAGGAAAATGCAGTTTATCTTCATGGAAGAATCCAATAGAATAACACTGATTTTGTACCACATATTAAAATTTAAAAAAATAGCAAATGTTGAAAAATTTATTTTCAGATGAAATTGGCTGAAGAGAAATAATCCTGAGAACTCCAAGGAGTTCATCCTTCAATCCCCCCACCAAAAAAGGGAAAAAATGCATAGTAAGTCTAAAGGAAGCATTATTGTATGCGACCTTGTAAAAAGAAAACATTTGAGTATTGAAAACATGTTATCTTATAAGAAAGTACATAATAGAATTAATACGTATTTTTACAGTAGTTTCATTCTAGAATCCATTTATTAAGTATTTTCCTCAACTACTGAGAAAGTACATACACATGTAAACCAAATTTTCTGAAACAAACCTCTTGGCTCTTTGGTTTTGCAGACAAAGAGAGAAGTACATATAATCGTATGAGTATGTTGAAATTCAAAGAAAGCCTAATTCCCTATGAACATACATGCCAACAGAATTACCTCTAATTTTCCTACAAAAAACAGGTTGAAAGCTAGATGGTCTTTAAGGGCCCTGCCGACCCAAACCATTCTATGATTCTATGAATTCCAGAAATGCCAGAATAATTCTAAACTTAGGGCTGCTTAAGTAGCTCATCTATTATGCCAAAATCTTTACATACCAAAGATGGGGTGAGGGAGAGGGACACCTCCACACTCCATCATTTAAAATCACCATAATGTCTTCGCTGTTCCCATCAACAGCAACACACAATGTCTGTGTCCTGCAACTAAGGGTAACACACAGCAAAATAGTACCACGTACCAAAACCAGCAAAGAGTAACAGGCTACAACAGGTAAAAAAATTGTATTGTGTAATGATATTTTATTTTCTTCTTTTACTATTCTTGAAGTTACACCTGCTACAAAATTGTCTGCCAAGATCTTCACCATTAAAAAGCATTAGACTCATCGCTGATGAGACCATTTATTTTATTGTCTGCTTTTAGGCTTTGCTTTAGTATATATTCTCTCCCTCCTACTACAGGCCTCTTCATTCAGATTTGCAGAAACTGATGTCTTCATCCTGCTTTTAATTCCCTTCCAAGGATTTTTCTCTCAAATGCCCAGTGAGTAACAGTGAGCAGGGGGAGTCTGACAAGTGCTTCATGGCTCTGCCAGCCTATGTTGTGGCCTTACCAGGATGAAAGGCTTAAGTGCACAACACTGTGAAGTGAGTGTAGGCTGAGAGCTGCATGGGTTTCAGCCTTCAGGAGGGACAGTAGAATCCCTCTTGTGGCAACTAAATCTTCCTGTGAGCCACATGGGCACTCCCCATATATGCAAGCCAGGACCCTAGCTTCTGCTTTTGGTATTTATTGCATACTTGCTTTTGCAACCTTTATGTTCCTGTGCAGATCTAACTGAAAATGTCTTTCCTTCCACCATGCCCCCCTTTCCATTGCCTGGACAAGAGCTACCTACAATTTCATCCAAATTCCTTCCCTTATACATGCATGCACTTGTAAACATTGAAGGCTTTTGGACTGCAGGCTAAAATTGCTTCTTGTTTCTCTGCAGCCACTGAACACACTTGCAGGTTATACTGTCTGAATGGGCATAAAGATAATAACAATGCCTAGTCCTTGATATAATGAAGCTCAGAGAGGAACTTTGCCACAAAATTTCTTCTTTTAATTAGTACCTTATAAACTTGTGTAAAAATTATTCAGTTACAGGCGAAGTTAAATATTCTTACCAAGGTACAGAATATGAGGATCCAAAATTCTTGATCTGTTGGCTTAGTGTGTGATCCTGGAAAAATCTTTACACTTCCTCATGCTTCTGTTCTCCTGTCTTCAAACACTGTGTTTTTTTCTCCTTTGGAAGATAATATTGTATTTGAATAGACACTGAAGTTGACAGTGAACAACTTGCACAATCTAGATCTTACTGTTCCCCCTACATCTTGCCAAAAATAGAAGATAAAGCATGCTACAGTTACTTGAAATAACTTCTAATTTCTGATACATCCACCTAATCACGGTCATTTGAAAATGTGTTCATATAAAACCTTACATGAAATTCTGTAGAAGGCATGTCTAAATTCAGAAATTATACCCTTGTTTTTCTTTAAAATGATGGAAAGTAAGAATGCTTTCTTATCACATATATTGCATTTAATATCTTCTGAAATATGGTCCAAGTACTGAAGTGCAACAGGATTTCTGTGATTCACAAAGATAAAGAAAATGCCTCAGCCATCATAAGAGTGTCAGTTATTTAATACTCTAAAGGACTAATATGCAATAAATACAAGGCCTGATAAAAGAATTGATACTCAGAGAGAATTTTGAGATAGCTCACACAACTGGAGTGCTGCAATGGGCAGAGATGCAGGTCTGTAGGAAAGACAGGCTGGGAAGGTGAGGAGAGGACATCATCTTTTACATGAGAGAGCAATGGGGATGCGTGGATGTCTGCATTGGGATGAATGACAAAGTGGTCAGGAGCTGATGGGTAAGGATTAGTGGGCAGACCTTAATGCTAGGAAAAGTGTTTATGAAGGGTTAGGAAAGTTGACTTGGATGAGGAGTGCGGGGAGGAAAAGCAAGCTTTCTACAGGTACATTGGCACGAAAAGGAAGACTAGTGAAAGTGTGGGCCCACTGCTGAATGGGTCAGGGATCTAGACGTAAGAGACATGGGAAAGGCCAAGACAGTCAATACCTTTTGCACCTCTGTCTTTAGAGGTAAAGCAATCCCAGGTCACTAAGACCAGTGGGAAATACAAGGGCGAGGAATATTTATCCTGGATGGAGGAGGATCAGGCTAGAGAACATTTAAACAGGCTGGATATTTATACATTCATAGGACCTGATTGGTTGAACCCATGAGTGCTGATGGAGCTAGCCCATGTCATTCTGAGATCATTCTCAAGTATCTTTGAAAAGACACTGCACCTGGGAGAGGTTCCTGAAGACTAGGAAAAAGCAAATGTCATCCCTAACCTCAAGAAGGGCCCAAAGGAGGATCCAGAAAACTACAGACTGATCATCCTCACCTCAATCCCAGAGAAGGTGACTGGGAGCAAATAATCCAGGACATCATTTCAAGATATTTTGAGGAAAAGAAGGTGACTGGGAGTAGTTGGCATGGATTTATGAAGGGTAAATCAAGCATGACCAACCTGATAATCTTCTATAATGAAATAACTGGCTTGGTGGATGAGTGGAAAGCAATGGTTGTTGTTTACCTCACCTTCAGCAAGTGTTTTTACACTGTCATCTCTAACATCCTCAAATTGATGAAGCATGCATTACAAAAATGAAGGTGAATTGAAAACTGGCTGAACTGCCAGACCCAAATGGTTATGGTCACTGGCACAAAGTCCAACTGGTGTGGGGTGATCACTACTGGTATGCACAGGGATAGCAACTGAGCTCAGTACTGTTTAGCAATTTCTTTAATGGCCTAGAAATAGTGTGACAAAAGTGCAAACTTATACAAATCTGAGATGAGTGATGCTATTCAGGGAGACCTGGGAAGGCTGGAGAAATGGGTGAAAAGGAACACTATCACATTCAAGAAAAGAAAATGCCAAGTCCTGTGCTTGGAGAGAAATAACCTCCCACACCAGCACAGGCTTAGGTCCAACCAGCTGGGAAGCAGCTTTGACAAAAAAGGCCTGGAGGTCCTGGAGAATGAGTAGTTCATGAGTGAGCAACATGTCCCTGCAGCAAAGGCCAACAGCTACTGGGCTGCGTTAAGAATAGTGTTGCCAGCAACTGGGATTGCTCAACATCTGCTCAGCTCTGATGAGAGTCATCTGGACTACTGTGTGCAGTCATGGGCTCTGCAGTGCAAGAGAGACATTGATGTACTGGAGTCCAGCAGAGCCACAAAGATGATTAACAGATTGAAGCATCTCATACAAAGACAAACTGAGAGAGCTGGGAGTCTTTAGCCTAGAGAAGAGAAGGCTCTGGGAGATCTTACACTGTATAAAAACATGTGATGGGCAGAGAAAAGTAGATGGACTCGGACTCCTCTCAGTGGTCCTCACTGATAGGAGCAATAGGCCCAAATCAAAATAAGCAGAATTCCATTTAAACAAAACAAGAAACTTTTTTTTTTTCTGTAAGAGTGGTTGAACACTGCAACAGGTTGCTCAGAGAAGCTGTGAAGTCTCCCACCCTGGAAATACACTTGACTGGACACTGCCCTGAGCAAGGTCTTGTGGCTGACCTGTTCTGGGCTGGGGTGGGACTGGGCACTCTCCAGAGGTGCCAACCAGCCTTGATGCTTCTGCAGCTCTGTTGCTGAAATCTCAGAGAGACCCAATGGTAGCACAGCACAGTTGTAAGAACAAGAATTGTTCTGCTCCCAATATGGTCTCAGCAAGGAAGAACAGGATTTGAAATTCATATTTAGAAAATATCAGGAGTATGTGGAATAGAGCTTTATAGTCTTCCATTTTATACATCACATGCTTTGAGCAAATTCGGATAACACTTGGCACAAAAAACAGAGTTTAGCCTGTAAAGGGATGAGACCAAAACTTGTTTCTGCCTCTCTTCTAATGGCAGTGTGAGCCACTTTTCTGTTTTTGCCTTGAGTTTTGGCCTTTGTCTTTCCTAGTTGCTGTGGCAGGGGCTATGGTGCCCAGGCCTTTCCCGTGCTGGCTTGCCTGCTGTGCTGCCACCCTATCCTCCTGCCCAGCATTCCAGTGGCCAGCAGCCTGGTGAGGGGGCTCTGCACACCCAGGATGTTTCTGCTTACCCTGGCCCACCAGTACCCACATGGCTGGTCCTACACTGCCAGGGTCCCTCGCTGAGGAAGCTCATGTGATGTTCTCAGCAGGGAAGGTGTTCACACTCACATTTGTCAAAGCACAGGAGACTGCTCCACCTATAGGGTGATGAGCCAAGGTTATGGAGCAGGCTGATGGCAGCACCCACACTTGCTCCAGTTATCAAGCTCTTGGAAGTATCACTTCCACTCTTCCTACCTCCTCCTGCTTTAAATGAACACCAGGTTTGTCACAGTCCAGCAGCCCAAGTCCCCCAGTCAGCTGCCTGGGACAGATGTTCTGGGCAGTCATGACCCACCTTGCTTGACTACTGCTGCTGGGACAGACATGTCTGTCTCCATTTCACAGAGGTGCAGACACCACCAATAGGCACAGCCAGCATCACCACCTGCTCCCCACCTCCACAAACAAATCTATGCCTGTCTTGCTGGGCTGCAGCCCAAAGCCAGCAAGGAGCAACAAGGGCTCCTGTAAAGACTGATGTGCCCAAAGCTGCTCCCATGTCAGACAGGATGTTGTAAATTGAGTATTTGAAATGTTACAAGCCTGTGGTTTGGACACAAAACAGTTGTGCTAGCTCTGAGTACTGTACAGGATCAGCCTCCAGGAAAGGCATCATAGGACAGTAAAAATGAGATGAGGAACCCCACAGAGCCTCAGTCAAGTAAATGGAGCCCTGCCTGCATGGAAGGGGCCATGCACTTCTGAATCTTTTTACATGCTTTCAATTTTGCATGCTAACAAAAAGAAAAAATAAATCCCAAAATAGCAATAGATTTTAAACTTTAGTATGTAACGCGTTTTGAGTTTGACAGATTTGATTGTACAAATTAGGAAAGAAATGAAAATACACATATGAGGCTTGAATAAATGTTCTCTCTAGGCTCACTGCAATGGGAGAAAAAAAGTGCCATGCAAAACTGTACACATTTATACCAAAAGCAGGCCACAATGCCCTTGACCGATACCACAACTCCCACTACAAATTTGTATCTTCATAGCATTGTATGTTTGACTAGCTGACTCAATCTACAAAGCTTAAATCACAAAGGCTGTTGTTTACAAATGCCAAACCTACCAAAAGAACCTAGACTCGTCTACTCTAGCCCATCCTAGTGATGAATTATCCCCATTTGACTTCAACAAAGAAGCTAAAACTATGTAAACAAGTGTCTGATTTGGTCTATAATTGTATGCTATATTTAAATTAAGACCTAATAGGCATACGTTCTTGAGGGTGGATAGTTGTATTAGAGAAGCTATTAGATCTTTAAAATTCATCTGCAAAATTACCCACTCATGGAGTAGCTGGTACAGTTCTCACAAACACTGTGTGCCACTCTCCATCATCTTTGGTAAGTCGTGGGGAGCAGGAGAGGTGACTGGGGACTGAAGGAAAGCAAATGTCACTCCAGTCTTCAAAAAGGACAAGAAGGAGGACCTGGGTAACTATAGACTGGTCAGTCTCATCTCCATCCCCAGAAAGGTGATGGAACAACTTGTCCTTGGTGCTGTCTCTAGGCATATCAAGGATATGAGGGTCATTAGGGGCAGTGAACATGGCTTCACCAAGGGGAAGTCATGCTTGACCAACCTGATAGCCTTTTATGAGGATATAACCAGGTGGATAGATGATGGCAGAGCAGTGGATGTGGTCTACCTTGGCTTCAGTAAAGCATTTGACACAGTCTCCCATAGCATCCTCACAGCTAAACTGAGGAAGTGTGGTCTGGACAATCGGGTAGTGAGGTGGATTGTGAACTGGCTGCAGGATAGAAGCCAGAGAGTAGTGGTCAGTGGGACAGAGTCTAGTTGGAGACCTGTATCTAGTGGAGTCCCCCAGGGATCAGTACTGGGACCGATGCTGTTCAATATATCCATCAATGATTTGGATGAGGGAATAGAGTGTGCTGTCAGCAAGTCTGCTGATGACACGAAGCTGGGAGGAGTGGCTGACACACCAGAAGGCTGTGCTGCCATCCAGNCTGGGTCTCTTTAGCTTGGAGGAGACTGAGAGGTGACCTTATTAATGTTGATAAATATGTGAAGGGAGAATGTCAGGAGGATGGAGCCAGGCTCTTCTCAGTGACATCCAACGATAGGACAAGGTGTAACAGGTGCAAGCTGCAACATATGAGGTTCCACCTAAATATGAGAAAAAACTTCTTTACGGTGAGGGTGACAGAGCACTGGAACAGGCTGCCTAGAGAGGTTGTGGGGTCTCCTTCTCTGGAGACATTTAAAACCCGCCTGGACGTGTTCCTGTGTGACCTGATCTAGGTGATCCTGCTCTGCGGGGGGATTGGACTAGATGATCTTTTGAGGTCCTTTCCAACCCCTAATGTTCTAGGATTCTGTGATTCTTTGTTGCATTCTCAAAAACATTCACTTACTACTTCAGCTGTCTGAACTTCTTTTTTTTCTAGAAAGGGCAATGCCCATTTGGTCTTCACAGCAGTTATGAAGCCCAGTCACAGTCTGGTGAAGGCAAGGACTTGCACTAACTCCATAGGACACCAGAGTGCAGAAAGTGACAATTAATTACTTTATCCTTTGTCATTGTATGAAGTGGATTGATTTAATCAGATCAAGGAGGTAATCCCACCCATCCAACAGATTTTTCTGCCATGGTCTTTGAGCACAGGGAAAATTTTTAAAGCCTTGTGTGTAGCTAGACAGCTGAACACCTTTTTCTGGTGTCTGTACAAAAGCCAGTGCTTAGATTCAGGAACTGCTGCCATTGCCATGCCTTCAAAGGTCATCTGCTCCCTGATAATAGAAAGTTGAAGCAAAATGATCTTTGTAGAAATCATTTAGAAGACTATCCTAACTCTGGTTAAAAAACTACAAACTTTGAATTCAGTAATCAACGAAACCTCTTCTGGGATTAGGACTGGAGATTTTAGTCATTTACCTAAAGAAAAGTGGATTCTCAGTGGCTGGTATGAGCTCACTTTTCGTGTGGCAACCAAATAAATCTGTATTTGTTTATTTAAGAGACAATGTGGCTTAACAAATACCCACTCGGTGTTTTTTACATTTATTAACATCAGATACTGAATAATAATGAAATAATTTCATATTGGACTATTTTTACTCATTTTATAGATAAAGCTGATCTAGTAACGTATCTCAATATAATTTTAAAAATCAGTGCTGATACTCCAGTGTATATTTCTGTGATTGAAACTCAGTGTAAGCAAAATGTAAGAGACTTCAAATACTGACTAAAATGTCAGGCTTCTAAATTAACTATGGATATGCCTACTACAACATTTCAGTTCAAACAACAGTGCATTGTCAAGGGAAATCTCTATCACTGTGCTATGATTCTCCTCATGATGCAATTTGGTACAAGCAAATTTCACATGCCTTTTCAAGGCAACTTTCCAATGCAATCAAACTGGAAGATGCATTCCACAAGTGCACACAGCGGCTGATGTGGATGCAAGAGCCTAAACTCAGTGAGTGGGCTGCAGCCCCAGAAGTCCTCAAGTGTATAGCAAGAAGAGAGGAGGGAGCAGAAAGCTCTCAGTATGGACAGCTTACGCCTCATCCTAGAGTCCACATAAAGGCCAGGTGTCACCGCTTTACATTACATAAAGACTCTTTATGGTCAGCCTTTACAGTCAGTGCTTGTCATCTTGTTCCTTCCTCATCCCTCAAATGATGGCATTGTCCATGTCTTCTGTGTCTCAGAATTGTCAACAAGGTGCCACATGGGAAACTACAGGGAATTCAGGAAGGTGCACTTCTTGTAAAACTTCGTAGACAGAGAGCTGTCAGTATTATGAGAATATCAAACTGATTGTCTGCCAGTGATCGTCTTATCAACCACTGTTGAGAAGATCAGCAGCTAGGGCAAAACATGATTTAAGAAGAAGCAATTTCTATGTGGAAAAGAAACAAACTTAGCCTTATCAGAACCTAGGGACTTTTTAGGTTGTTGGGTAGATGTAGGACTAGGTGGAATGGATCAAAACTAGAGGTGGGTAGATTCAGATTAGATATTAGGAAGAAGTTCTTCACCATGAGGGTGGTGAGACACTGGAAGAGGTTGCCCAGAGAGGTGGTGGAAGTCCCTTCCCTGGAAATTTTTAAGGCCAGGCTGGATGGGACTCTGAGCAACCTGATTTAGTGGGATATGTCCCTGCCCATGGCAGGAGGGATGGAACTAGATCTTTAAGGTCCCTCCCACCCCTGACAATTCTATGATTTCCAGAGCAGCATGGCAGTACTGTCCACATAACAGAAGGCCTAGGCAACCACAAGGTAGACTCACTACTGAGCGTCCTGTGCAGAAAAGCAGTGTAGCCATCTGTTCCCACCCCGAAGGTCAAACTGCCCCTCTATTCTGCTCTGGTGAGACTCCACACGGAATACCGTGTCCAGCTCTGGAGTACTACTTAAAAGAAAGACATGTACCTGATTGAAGGGGTCCAGAGGCGGGCCACCTCACTTGTGAAGAAGGGCTGAGAGAGTTGAGAGTTGGGGTTGGTCAGCCCAGAGAAGAGAAGTCTCCAAAGAGACTTTATTGTGGCCTTTCAATACTGAAGGGCCGCTTACAAGAAAGAGACAGACTTTTAAGTAGGGCCTGCTGCAGTAGGACAAGGGATAATGGTTTTAAAATAAAAGAGGGTATGTTTAGACTAGATATAAGGAAGAAATTTTTTATATTGATGGTGGTGAAACACAGGAACAGATTGCCCAGAGAGGTGGTAGATGCCCCGTCCCTGGAAACATTCAAGGTCAGGTTGGATAGGGCTCTGTGAAACCTCATGCAGTTGAAGATGTTCCTATTCATTGCAGGGGAAGTTGGACTAGATGACATTTAAAGGTCCACTCCAAAACAAATTATTCTATTATTCTGTAATTCTATCACACTCCAGGATGCTAAATGAAGAAGAAAAGCCAGCATAAAAAAGCACATATTATTCATGTAAACAGCAAGGAACCCATCCTATCATCCAAGCCAACCTCACCCAACTCTATAAAAACCCAATATATTAGTAGGACTTCAGAGAACATGTATTGCACATAGCTGGACTACTGCTATGCAGATCACCATGCAAGTGGGGACACCCACATCATGAAGGAGATAGGTAGAAAATACTCAAGAGTCAAGTGAATTACTTGTTATGGCTATAAAATAGCTTAAATGTAAGATTGTTACATGTACTAATATTTACCAATAAGGTAAGCAATAACTAATTTACTCAAGCAGAATTGTGTTGTGGTCTGTATATTTACTACAATATTCAAAAGAACCATGACAAGCAGCCAGACAGTGTAGCTTCTAGATCTGTACTAAGTTGTCTAACCCTTAACATCAACGTCTACATATATTTCTTTTTCTCCCCACCCCGTCACTAGAAGTACTCACAAGAACAAAAAATCCTGGAATCAATTGGACTAGACTTCCGAGAGTGTAAGGGCTTTTTACTTCATATAACAGTTACCAGACAGCTGGCTTTTCTTCACAAAAGGGGTTGTGAATTCAAAGCTTATACATGAGTTTAAAAGGACACTGGACAAATTATTGGAAAAGATTCCATGAAGGTTATAGAAAAGATAAATCATGCAGGGTTCAGAGAATCCCTGAGCTGAATATGGTCACAGGCTGGCAAAGTTAACAAGTGAAATGCACATATATGCTTGTCCTTGCACTTCTCCAGGCATTAACTTATATTAAGTAGGCTAGTAAGAATACTTGATTAGATGGACCCATGGTCTGACCCAGTTTGATTGCTCATACACACTTAACAAAAAGTGAGCTATGTTTTATGAGATTACTGGACAGACTAAAGACCTTATGAGAATTATATAGACTCTCTAAGATTCTGTATTTTGGGAAAGTCCTGAGGGATGGCAATGTAATTGTGCTGAAGATCAAAAACTGAAAGCGTAACAAATCTACTATCAGAAAAAAGTAGTTCATAGGAATAGCCTTTCTTCCATTATCATTCTCAACGTAAGAAATTGCAGTATAAATTCTTGCATATGAAACCAATTCTTTTTCAGAGGTGTGGAAGTTTTGACTCTGACAACAAAAAGCAACACTTTCCAAAGTACATGAGCAATTTCTGAACAATCCTGTTTTAGTACACTGGTGAAAAACTGAAATAATATTCTGATTATTTCTTATCCACATAAGAAGGTATAAAATTATTTTGAGATATACAGTATATTCTGCATCTAAATATAAAACACAAGGCTTTTAACAATGCAACCACTTTTCATCAATACTGCTTTCATATTTCAGATTGGTAGGTTGTTCAATACTGTCATTAGTTACAGAAATTCTCTGGATTGAATGCTTTTATTATCTTGCAATGAATAACTGTTGACAAGTCCAGAAAAAAAGGGATCATCTCCTAAAAAATTAAGATGAGTCATGTGTTCTTTGATAAAGATAAAATTTTGATATAAAAATTTGTAGAGATCTATTTGACATTATTTGAAACAGAACTTCAATTTCTATTAGACCCTGATTGATCCGAGTGGGTACCTCTGCAAATTAACTTTATAGATGCCAGCATTAAAACATTGAAGTGATTAAATGATTTCTCTGTAACAAAAGTAGCTACTACCCTCTTTCTGCCGCAGCAAGTGATCACATATTTATAGATAGAAATGCTGGTATAGACTAAAATATTTTGCAAATATTCTGGCTCAAGGAAAGAAGTATGGTGATATTTATATGTGTGTATTTTTAATTTCTGCCAAAGCCTGTATTAGGTTTGTTCTTCCCACATAGACACATAAAGTTCTATGGTACAAGAATGCAAATTAACGTCCCAGTGCTTTTATCCTTCACCTTTGTGACATTTACCACAGCTCACCCCGTTCATCTTGCCAAGCAAATAAGCATGCAAATGATAATTGACACAACAGAGATGACAATACAGTACCAAGAAGTAAAAAACTTAAGATCAACGCATTCTTTAGAAACATGGATGAGATGAACACTGCTAAAGCTTTACCATGGAATTGAGTTGCATTGCTCTGGCCACAATTTTACGGTAAAAGTACTCAGCATGCAACATCCTTTTTGTCTTTTACATTGTTCACGTGAAATGTAAATTTCCATGAAAAACAAATCCTCAACTTTTCCATGTGCCACCAGCTAAATAAAAACTACCTGTATTCACTGGATCGATAGAATGAAAGATGCTTATCAAAAAGTCTTTTATGTTCAAATGAACTGACTGCTCAAATACATTGCTATGTATTGTTATTAAATTACATTGTTTATGGTTGTGTCGCATCTTGATGTTTCTGATTGACAAGGTTACTGTTGCAAGTGAGTGAGTGTGATACCCACTGAAGTTGAAGATCCAAGCAGAGTGGTTACTAGCTTACCATCTCAGGAAAGTTAGGTACCACAGTAGGAAGTAGTAAGACATAGCTTTAGCTGTAGAAGTGCACAGTTCTATTAATTCAAGATTGTTCTGTTATAGACTTAAAGCTCCATCAGTTAAGGTTTTATTTTTATATAGTCACAATTTTTCAGTATTGTCAGCAACTGTTACAGCTATGATGCTTACATGGGTCCCTGAAAACCATAGTGTGATACTGCAAAAGTCAGCCTGAGTAGAAAAACTTCGAGACACCAAGTTTTAAGTTTCTGAAAGTAGCATTCCTTTATTGGCACCAGGAGAGTGGGGGATAGCTCCCCTGAAAAAAACACTCTCCTTGAGAACCATTTTCAGCCCCTATTTAAACTCTCAGATCCCTCTCATTCTCCAGATAATTAACATGAAAGGTGGTATCTTTTGGAACTCATTAAAATGTCCCTTGTGTTTGCGTAGTGGTGGTCGTTACTTCATCCTCCATCTTGTGATTCTTTGTCCTTGTACCTGGCACTTGTTTATGAAAGATGTTCCGCCGCTCGCAGGGCTGACATAAACAGGGCTGATCTTGTTATGTTGGGTTCTTCCAAGACGACCTCATCCCCCTTATCCTGGAATGTCTTAGCAATTAATGGTTCTCAAAATTTAACAGTTCAAGGCAATTATTTTCCCAGCTTAGGTTAAAGCAACAGTTTCCCTTATCTACACCTAATGCCAGCTGCGGCTGTGACCCTGAGGAAGTGAACAAACGGCAAAACCAGGCCTCACTTACTTAAAGTTTAAATCTAACTTATATTGAGAATTAAAAGAAAAGTTATAGTATAACTATATTTATTTAAAAGCTCAGGTGAGCTATCAAATGAATCTGGTAATGTTTCAAAATTGCTTATGTGATACCTAAGAGCAAATTTATCTGTTCCTACAGGGACAGGTGTAGTGGGGTGATCATAGGATGTTAGGCAAATATCAGGTGCTCGTAGTGAGACATATGAGAAAGATGTCAAGACTGCAAAACCACGTGTTGTTTGCAGAACACAAGGATAGACTGGTACATATGAAATGGTCATGAGGATGCTTGCTTATGGGCAAGCACCACTGGCTATACAGACAATGGCAGCAGCTGTGTATAAAGGTGCAGAGACACTTTGCAGGTTGGTGAAGAGCTGCATATGGGGATGCACTAGGGTTAGAGAGATGAACTGCAGTGTCCATTAAGTATGTGGGTATTGTATATAGCCAGAACATCATCTACACCTCTGTGTCACCTGTACCCCAAGCACACACCTACAATGGAGACACAAACTGTCAGGGGGAGGGCAGCTGTTTCTCACGCTGTGTGCCACGACCACACCCGCGGCCTTCGCAGACCCACCGCCTGCAAGTGCGGCCCAGCCCCCTCAGCCCGGCAAGGGCAAGCGCACCCACAGCGGCCGCCGGGCGCCCCAGGGCCATGGCTCGGCCACAGCTCGGCCTTGCACCTCCCTACCGAAGGAAGCCGGGGCGGGCAAGGCCAGCGCGGAGCCACAGGGCTGCGGAGCCACAGGGCTGCGGAGCCGTACGCTGCCGTTCCTCCCGCTTTAAAATGGCGGCAGCCGAGCAGCTCCCCCACCGCCAGCGGCTCCTCGCTGCCATCTTCCGAGGGAAGGAGGCGTGGGGCGCTTGTGACAGGCGGCGGTGGGAGGGAAGAGCCGGCGCCGCCAGGCCTGACTTCCTGCCCGTCCCACCCGCCGGCGGGCGCTCGGCGACCCCCGCCGCGACCAGAGCGCCGGGGACATACCCACCTTCC
>VYZX01018412.1:66597-82419 GCA_013401335.1 Brachypteracias leptosomus
CTCCCTTTTGTGAGTTATAGCAACCGTTGCCTTGTGAATCAAGCGCCATAGTCACCGTAGTCCTGGCGACTGTTACCCATCAACAACAACCGCTCCGCTCCTGCTCCTCCTCCTCCTCCTGCTGCTGCTCCTCACCCCCTTCCTCATCGTCACCCACAACAACAACAACAACAACAACAGCCACCTCCAGGGGCAACGACAGCGGGAACAGCACCACAGCCCGCCTCAGCCCAGGTGAATATGCTTGTCGGGAGCACGCCGGCCCTCCCTCCGCTCTCCCTCCCCCAGCCGCTGCCTCCCCCCCTCCCCGCAGCATCCGGGCCGGATCTGATCCCTCGGGCTGCGCGGTTGGTTGCGGTGCAGCGCGGGGGGACGTGGGTCGCCCTCTCGGCTCCCTTGCTTTACCTCGCCTCCTCCCCCTCTCGGGCCCTCCTCCCCGTCCCGCACCCCCCCGCTTCCTAGCCCCGCCGCGGCGGGGTGCACTTGGCGGTTGAGTGGGGAGTGCGTTCTTGAGAGGGGTGGTTGGGATGTCAGTTAGGCGGGGAGGGGAGCCGGCCGCGGAGCGAAGTGAGGAGGAAGAGAGGCTCTGCGGTGATGGGGGACGGAGGCACGCTGCTGGGACCTCCAGGACAATTGCTCGGATGTGGTGGGTATGCATCTTTCTTGGTCTCGTTTGCACGGATGGGTGAATGTGGAAATCGGGGAACGAGGCTCCGGCCACTAAGGTTACTTACTTCAAACGCGAAAAAAACCCGTAGCGGGGGGGGAGGAAAGATGCGGCCAGAGACGGATCCAGTAGCACTCCAGGAGCGAGGGGTATTTTTCTCCTTTCACTTATAGGGGCCTTGTTCTAATTTGATGCGACTGATGAACCTTGCAGATCTTTATGAACTTGCTGTATCTTTTAATGATACTCTAGTTCTATGGATCATTATCGGTTGCTTTACGCAGCCATGTAATTTTTTCTTTTATTCATAATTAATATTGCTGCTTATTTTAGTGCAAGCTGTGTTTTCTTTGTATTGTGGGGGCTTTTCTTGTTTATTCAATATCCCCACCTATACACACACAGAGTAGCAAGGTTCTTTTCTTCTTGGGCTCCTTCTGCAGGGGATTATTGTTTAAATGATGCTTTCATACTGCCAGTGTAGTATGGAGCAGTGCATGTGTAGATTTAGTTTATGTGAGTTCTGTTCATATGGAGAGAATCCATTTCAGTTTCCTTAAACTATCTGCAGTGAAGGAAATTCAAGATATTGACTGCAAGTTTGTGTGCTGAGCAGCAAAGAAAGAAGAAAACAAGAAATAGTATTTTTAAAAAACTCTCTGTGATTGTGTTATTACTACCGTATTTCAAGAGTACATTTGGGAAAGAGGGAAGAGGCATCTTTTTACCTTTCAAGAAGCTGTTTTAATATTTTTTTTTTCATCCCAAAAGGCTTGTTTTCTTCATCATTTTTGTGATTACTTACTAAGATCTAAAGATTTGTGTTGTCAGTGGCATCATATTATACCTCATATACTTTTTAAATTCTTTTGGTTGAAGTGAATTTTTTTGACATCTATTACGGCAACAAAATTCTCTTTTAACATTTTCATATCCAGTTGCAATCTCCCCTTTGACTTGTCAAATCCTGTGTTGTTTTTGCAAGCTTTTTTATTTTGGAATGATTTATTTATTTCCTTATTGCTTTATTTAGTCAAATAGTTGGGGAAAAGGATTATTTTTTTAATCTAAAACCTATTGTGTATATACTTTTTAAATTTTTATATCTATAGAACCTTGTGTAAAATGCAGAGTTTCTCATTACAATTTCAGCAACAGTCTATCTGTTTATCTCACATTGGAACTACCAATGGCTGTGACAGGAGTAATTTTTCCAAGCAGTGATCAACTACAAGATGTGCTAAGCAGTTAGGGTATTGTTGATACTAATATTTCTTTAGCTAAAGCATATTGGATGTCTTTTTTTTTTTTTTTTCAAATTTCACAGGCCAACAAGAACTTAGAAAATACATTATTTTGAGTAATGACCAAAGGTCTCTACATTGTCATTTTTTATGGTTTTACTCAAGATGAAACACAGAGTGCTAATTTTGTAGGTCCTGCTGTCAAATAAGTTCCAAAGACGTTAAGAATTTCTAATGAGTTATAGTTCTGTATCAGTTATATTGCACGTTTAAATCTTAATGTATTTGTTATTAGTTTTATTGGGTAGTTTGTGCAGTTCATGGGTTGTGAAATCATTCCTGGCATCTATTATTGTTGAAAAAAGAAGTTACCAGTTCTGCACAATGCCTTTCATGAGGAGCTCTCGTACAGCGGGACAGAACATTGCTTGGGATGGCATCCTGTCTGGGTGTTGAAATTTGTCTTTGCAGAACATGTGTCCAGACCGTGGTAGGAAAACGAAAGTGGATACACAGGCTATGAGACAGACTTTCTGTTGTAACTCTGTGAGGAGACATACAGAAGTTTCTTACAAACCAGAAGTTTCTTAAAAATACATGATTTTGTCTAAAAACAAAGACATTTTTAGTACTATTTAGCCACATTTTCTTTAGGTAGTGACTGCAATTTGAAAAATAATAATGCAGCCATAATCACCTCTTTTAATACTATGGACTTTATTAAAGAAAGTATTGACTCTTTATTCTCTCTGAAATACTGTAGTGATCACAGATACCTGCGTTATGCAGATTCCATAATGCCCGAAGCTGTCAAAATAGTTGGTGTTTGTGGTGCTAACTAGTGTTTGAAAATTAGGTGGTTTTATTTTTTATTTATATATTTTTTTTAATTTATTGGTTTTCATGACTTTGTGTAACTATCTAATTGCGTTTCAGCACATCCTGATGAGCCTATCTGGATATCTTGTGAGCTCTGCTGTGGTGTTAGTGAGCTCATCTACATTGTGCTACTGTGGAGAAACCCTTTCAGTCATGTAGCGTAGGTAAATGAAATGGGAATCAAAGGTACAATGCTGATAAAGAGTTTAAAGTCAGGACACTTTATTTGATAATAAGTTTTGTCCTAGTTAGCACTACCCCATTTCTTGTTCCTGCCTGTTATGTTAGTTTTTTAATCACAAAACTATCTACAGCAATAAATGTTGCCATTTCTTTTCATTTACTAAACTTTACATTGAGAGAGAAGGCTGTTACTGTTTTCCTCTATTCTTACTTGAAATGTAAGCCAGTATCTAAAATGCAATAATGTTCTATGATTGCAGTTCCTTTTGGTGTTCTATCTAGTGTTTCTGCCTTTCATGGTTTACTTTGTCCTCTTATGAAAAGCTTCCTTCTCTCTTAAAATATTCCATATTACTTGTATTTTTACCTGCAGACTACAAAAGCTTACCAGCTGCAGGTATTGTCATGCAGCATACTTAAAAAATGAATAGGCTTTTAAAAATACAATGATTCTTAAAGTGCCTTTAAAAATTATTTTCAGTTGAAATGATGTGTGAATGCACCATGAATACAGACAGAAAAAAAATAAGCTTTTAGTGGTCCTGTAGCATCCTTGTAGTTGGGAGTCCCATTTAAAAATGAAACTCTTTCTCAAAGAAATGTATTAGAGTACCAAAAGTGGTATTTTTTAAAATTATGAATGAAACTACTTAATTTTTTAACTAAGAATGAGGGATGAAAAATTAACGAGCCTTTTAAAATGAATAAGCTCATGTTTAAAATGATGTTTTCCTTTTAGTCCCAAGTTTATTATTTACATATTTCTGGTAAAGTTGGTTGTAAATTATAACAATTCTCTTTTCTCATAGGAGCTTTGTATACCCATATTTTTGAAATTAAAGGAGCAATACATATACTGATTTGGCTACATCTAGTTTGTTAGGGACAGATGGCTGATTTAAACAGGTGTCACTTTCATTTCTTGTGTGTTGTGTTGAGACTTCCAGAGGTTTACAAAAGAACTGCCTAAAGCAGGTGGTGATGTCTGCTTTTGTGATTAGCAAAATGCACTTTTGTAGGAAATTATTTTCCTAGTGACTTAGATGTGTTTTAATAGTTAACATGTCCAATCAGAGTTTGAAGTGTTTCATATACTACAATCGTACTATTTTTTAATTCTTTTCTCACTGGACTTTTAAAGGAGCTGTATCTATTTGGGTGTGAAATTTAGCAGTTTATGATTGTTTCAATAGTTGTAGTCCTAGTAATTTTCATTCTTACAAGGCCAAGAGTAGATGTGTTGCTTGATGTAACATTTTGTTTCATAAGTTATCTTTACTTTTTTTTTTTTTCTTCTCAAAGAATATTTCACTTAGGTCATTTTTATTAAAAAATATCTTATTAAGAACATTGGGTTAGTTTCAAACTTCTGGGTTTTTTTCTGGTATCCTTCTGTATTAGCACACCTGCAATTTTCTTTCCTTTTATTTTATTCTTCAATAGTTATAATTTCCTCAGTTACAAAAGACTTAGTAAAAAAGAATGAAATTGAAATTTGATTTCTAACAGTTCTTAGGCATCTTTTGTTTCTAAGGATTCCCTTTTTCTTTTCTTTAAAGTTGTCTTTTTTGTAATAATGACTGGTGTTTATTCTTAGTTATTTTCTTTCCAGTAGATACACCAGGGAGTTCTATGCTATTTCAAACACCAAAAAAAGAAAGAAAATCCTAAAAGTTTGTTCATTGAAATACCTTGTTAATGTATATGGGATCTGAAAAAATCCGGCTGATCTTTTTCTACTTTTTTTCTGTATGTTGCAATGTAGCAAACGTAATATTTTGTCATAATATGCTAAAAATTGGTTGTTCTACATCTGAGGATGGCTATATGTGTATATATATGTACATACTTAAAATACAATCTCTGTTCATTGAAAGAGAACAAATATATGGAAATCATGTCTGTATAGCATGTAGCTGAAACAGTTTATACTTACTGAAGTAACATCACTCATCTGAAAAGTTAGATGAACTCACGTGAGAGATGCATCCATTTTGGAGTGATGTTTATTGTATGTTACATTTTTCGTTTACAAATCTATATTCACCTTTTATGTAACTTGATAAATTATAGCTGAATTCTTTTTTAAAAATGCATTGCTGATTTTTTTTTTTTTCTTTCTCACTGAAAGTCTGTCTGGATGAAACTGAGATTGACGCTTACCTGTTTACTTTTGAATTGCAACAGAGACAGGAGCTTTGGTTGATTAGGGTAGATATCTTTCTCCATCAATAATTAGTTCTGGGAAAGAAAAAAAAAACACCCAACAAAAAAAACCCCAAACACCCTAAACCAAAAAAAGCCCAGCTCCATATCCCCTGGACTAAAATCTTGTGTAGGGGAAGGAAGAACAGTCTTCCCTACATAGCTCCCTTAATCTGACAATAATATTGGATGTTTATAGTCTAGCTGAATGGTTTCCTTGCTGGTGAATTAGATGCCCAGGATTGTGAACGTGAGCTAATGTCTTTTGGTGTGATCTGTTGCGCTTTATCCACAAAGCATTTACAGAAGCTGCTATTGGTCTATGTAGCCTCATCTAAACAAAATGAGATATTATCACCTGAGCTTTTTCTTCCTTCTCTCTTTGTAGTGTTCTGCATTGCAAACAGCTAAGAGTGCAATTTGACAGTGCAAGTCTTAGATGAGTTGAACTACAAAAAGTAGCTAGTATTTACCAGGGAGCACTAAGTTTACTCACGTTATGGAGGTGAAAGCAAAAATAACAAAGTAATTGTAGTTCTCTTGCCATTGGAAGAAGTGGTCATTGCCAGGATTTCTGTCCTATGTTAAATGTCTCAAAAATTTAATTCATAGAATAATGGAGTGGTTTGAGTTGGAAGGAACCTTAAAGATCATCTACTTCCAATCCTCCTACCATGGGCAGGGACACCTCCCACTAGACCAGGTTGCTGAAAGCCCTATTCAACCTAGTCTTGAACACATCCAGTGTTGGGCCATCTACATCCTCCCTGGGCAACCTGTTCCAGTGTCTCACCACCATCATAATAAAAAATGTCTTCCTAACGTCTAATCTAAATCTACCCTCTTCCAGTTTGAAGCCATTACCCTTCATCCTATCACAACAAGCCTTTGTAAAAAGTCCTTCCTCGGCTTTCTGGTAGGCTCCCTTCAGATACTGGAAGGCCATAATGAGGTCTACCCAGAGTTTTCTCTTATCTGGGCTGAATAACCCCAACTCTCTCAGCCTGTCCTCATAGGAGAGGTGTTCCAGCCCTCTAATCATCTTTATAGCCCTTCCCTGGACCCTCTTCAACAGGTCCATGTCCTTGTTGTGTTGAAGGCTCCAGAGCTAAATGCAGTATTCCAGGTGGGTTCTCACAAGAACAGAGTAGAGTGGGAGAATCACCTCCTTTGATCTGCTGGCCACACTTTTGATGCAGCCTAGGACATGGTTGTTTTTCTGGGCCGTGCTTGCACACTGTGAGCTCATGTTGAGCTTTTCATCAACCAGCATCCTCAAGTCCTTCTTCTCAAGACTGTTCTCAATCCATACTTGATGCAACCTGTATTTGTGCTTGGAATTGCCTGTACCTGAGTGCAGGACCTTGCACTTGGCCTAGTTGAACTTCATAAGGTTGGCATGGGCTACCTTCTGTTTAAGTGCTGCAAAACATTTTCCAAATTCTTCGTCTAGAGCCCTAACTGCTTTTTTTTCCAACAAAATGTGTGCTGTATTCTTATCTCTTTATGTTTCTGTAGCTTGACATAAACAGGAGGGACCATAAGAGTTACAGATTTAGTGAGAGAAGAATGTTTCCTTCTCCACATTCTTGTTGAGAAGGTGTACATTGTAATTATTCCATTAGGAAGGACATGTGGCTGCACACAGAGCATTGTTAACTTGTATTTCTAGTTAAGTTTTTACATACTATGTTTATTATTTGGATTCAATGCTAAATGCTTTGGATGTCTTGGAGACTTTGGAAAGATACAGTAAAGAAAAAAACCCTACTTGCCTTATTGTAAAACCTATGTTTGCTTTTCAAAGTGTTTTTTAGGAAAAGAGTTGGTTTATAACCACCATTTTTAAACTAAGTTTTCTCGATTTCTGATAAAGAACCTTGAATAATTTAATGATCAGATCATACCCAATTTACAGTTAGTTAAGTTATAGAAAGTTTATGTTCAACTAGATAGCTGTAGCTCTACAGATTATTACACACATTTATTAAATTAATATATGATTTATGAAAACTATTTAGATTACTTCTGGAGAAAGGTCTAGCTGTATTCAAAGTCACATTAGCCTTTGCTGGTGAGGAGCAGTTGAACTACCAGTGTGGTATCTGATTTATCAAATTAACTGTTGGCCATGAGGTGAAATCAACATGTTAGTTTGTTGAGCATGTGGTAGCTGAGGCCATGTCAACATGTGGATTTCTGCTTAAAGTTTAGTTCACTCCTATTTTATTTCATCCACTCTGTGTTAAATGACTTTAACTGAGTTGCAGTTTGCAAAAGAGTTGATAAAGAATATTTCCGCATGAATTTTATTGCTTTCTATCAGATTTAGTAAATGGAAAAAAGTATAATTCAGTGCATTTTTAAGGGGTGATGCAGTGTATTAGTGAAAGCAATTCCCTATAACTTATAGGAAGATTATTATTTGGACTTTCCAAGAGGCATGAAAGCTCTTCTGTGAGCTATACCACCCTTATGGATCTTTTAGGAAGTAAAACATACTTATCTCTGTTCTACATATCTCCATTCTAAAGCTATGACTCCGTTACCATATTTTGTAGAAATACTTTTGTGCTCAGGTTCTGGGTTTTTGAAGTGAAGTGTGAATGAGCTAAGAGGAAAGCACAACTCTTTATGGTATTCTCTCTTTCGAACTTTTCAGGTGCTTTCTAAATAAAGGTTGTCTCGAGTAGCTCTGTTTTTCTCCTAACTCTCTGAAACTACTTTGTACTGTAGGAAGCATAGTCCTAATAGGTATTTCAAGGAACAAAAGTGATCAGGTAAGTTTGTAGAGGTTTTGGTGCACTGGATCTGCAGTTACATGGAGATGAGAGAGGCTTAGGGTTTTCCAAACCTCAGACTGGTTTCTAGAATTTGGGGTTTGTAACTTCACTAGCAAACTTGTGTCACACCAAGGGAAAGCTTATTTGTCTGAGAATTAAAGTTGGTCCTACAAAGCAGTCATGTAGTTTATTGTGCAAGCAGTGATTCTGGTTTATGGAACAGAGCTTCTCCTGTAATTTTAAAGGTTGTGTTTTATGCTGGTTCAGTTGCAGCTGTTTGGTGCAGGGTTTTTCTAATGCTCTTTTTTCAAGTCATCCAGGTGGTCAGTAAGTCAAAGAGTGTAACCTTATGAACTTGTGCAGTCTGGGATATTCATATTTCAGTTATTTTATATCAATAGTTGTTTAAGGAAGCTGGTATTACTAAGATTTAAATTTCAGATACTAAAATTATCTGCCATGATCCTAATAAGAGCTACTGAGTCAAGTTTGCTGTCATTAATGGGGATTGAAGTTGTTTAGTGACTTCACTGCTTGTTGTTACTTTAGTATGTATTTCTCCTGATTGAATTCTGAAGAAACTGACATGTCCTGACTTAAGGGGAGAGCTAGACCAAGGATCATGGCTTCAGTGCAGTGACCAACTTTCATGACCTAATGAAGATAGGTGGCCTCAAGTCACAAGTCACAAATATATTTCAAGAAACTGAGATGAAGGGGAGTTTTAGGATTACTTTGCATATGGAAGACTGCCTTGTAAGGGTTCCCACTGCATGATTTCAGGATGACATACTAGGTTATATGGTTGGAACATGGAACGACTTGGTGCTATAAGTCTCTTAATGGCTCATGTCCTCAGCACAGTCGTATGTTTGGGATACTCAAAATTCTTGTGTCAGCATAGTTGTGCTGTTGGTTATGTGTTATGATCCCAGGACTGTAACTCTTTCAGACCCAGCTGAATTTATTGGAAGCTCAGCATCAACAGGCTGACTATCTGTAACCTGCTAAAACAAGGTTAAGCTAGAGGCAATGGTGGGTTTTTTTTCCTGTACTGAAAATAACATGCTTTTAATTAAATGTAAGATTTTCTTAATACATTTTATAATATAGGAAATGTTATAATGTCCAAGGCAGAAAATCAGATGTATCTGACGGATAGGAAGTTGAAAGCTATGTTTTAGTCATCTGTGATAAAGAAAAGGATGTATGTGGGGGAAGTTTTGATCAGAAATGCTGAAGTACTTGTTTCAAAGTTTGTTATATAGGAAGAGCAACATAGCAGGATTTGGCCATTAAAAACAGCTTGAAGATGTCATTTGGTGTTAATAGTAGAAATTGAGACGTTGATTGGTAATATGTTAAATCCTCTAACAAAATTCGTTACATTGCCACAAACCAAGCTGCCTGGTCACAATTGTAACTTTGTTTTATAGCTATGCTTCTGAACTCCTAATGATCTGCTCACATTGGCTAATATTTATATTTTGTTTATTTAAAAATATGTTTATTCTATATAGAATGCATTGGGTTGGAAGGTATCTTCAAAGGTCATCTAGTCCAACCCCCCTGCAGTCAGCAGGGACATCTCTAGTTAGATCAGGTTGCTCAGAGCCACATTAAGCCTGACCTTGAATGTCTTCAGGGATGGGGCCTCCACCACCTCTGGGCAACCTGTTCCAGTGTTCCACGATCTTCATAGTAAAGAACTTCTTCCTAATGCCTAATCTAAATCTACCCTTCTATAGTTTAAAACTGTTGCCCCTCATCCTATTGCTACATGGTCTTGTAAATAGTCCCTCCCCAGCTTTCTTGCAGGCCCCCTTCAGGTACTGGAAGGCTGTTGTAAGGTCTCCTCGGAGCCTTCTCTTCTGCAGGCTGAACAACCCCAACTTTCTCAGCCTGTCTTTGTAGAAGAGGTGTTCCACCCCTCTAATCATTTTGGTGACCCTCCTCTGGCCCCAATCCCTCAGGTCCATGTCTTCTTGTGTTGTGGGTTCCAGAGCTGGACGCAGTACTCCAGATGAGGTCTCACCAGAGCAGAGTAGAGGGGCAGAATCACCTCTCTTGATCTGCTGGCCATGCTTCTTTTGATGCAGCCCAGGAAGCGATTGGCCTTCTGAACTGCAAGTACACATTGTTGGCTCGTATCCAGCTTTTCATCCACCAGTACCCCCAAGTCCTTTTCTCCAGGGCTGCTATCACATCATCACCCAGCCTGTATTGATAGCGAGGATTGTCCCAACCTAGGTGCAGGACCTCGCACTTGGCCTTATTGAGCCTCATAAAGTTCACACGGGCTCACTTCTCAAGCTTGTCCAGGTTCCTCTGAATGGCATCCAGCCCCTCTGACATGTCAACTGCACCACTCAGCTTGATGTCATCTGCAAACTTGCTGAGAGTGCCCTTGATCACACTGCCTATATCATTGATGAAGATATTAAACAGCACTGGTCCCAGTATAGACCCCTGAGGGACACCACTTGTGTGGACATCGATCCATTGACCACTACCCTCTGGATGCAACCATCCAGCAATACTTCTGTCTTTCATGTAGTGATTTAAAAGCTTCTTGCATACTTTAGTTACAGTATTTAACCTGCTAGAATGGAAATGGTTAAATATGCCATAAAACCGAAGGAACAGAAGAAGGTTAGGCTACTCAGTGCTGTGGGGGGAGGTTGTTTTGTTTTATTTTGGTATTTTTTTTCCTTGAAGAGTGAAAGAAATATGGCAGATAATTTCATAGGAATAAGAATCTTCTAGCAGGGTACCACTTCTTAATCTAGGTGGCCCAGCCTTGTCAAATGAAGCTGCTTGGGTTATGGCAATGCGTAAAAACTGGTGTTTTTCACATCACTGATTCTTCTCAGGCTGTTTCTGTATTAAGTATATTTTCTTAAACAGTCTGTTAACCATAATTCACAATTCACAGTGTGTTAGAAAGTGCATCTTTTCTTACAACAAATATACAGATTTTCTGGGAAGAACACTGTATTTTTGTGCTACTTAGTAAAATCTAGTACAAAAGTGGTCAATTTAAAAAAAGACTCTTTTTTTAACCTACTTCTAAAGAATATACTGGCCAAAAGGGAGAGGAATACCAGTCCTGTGCAGCTGCCCAGGTCTTCAGAGACCCTCAGACAATAGTCTATAGACTACAGGCTGGGGACAGAGTGGCTGGGGACAGAGCGACTGGGGAGGAGTGCTGTGGAGAAAGCCGTGGGGTCCCTGGTTGGCAATCAGTGGTTTTATTTTTCAGCTAAGTCTGTTCTAAGTAACTGCACTTTCTGAAGTTAACGGCACATTTTTGCAGACAGGGTCTGCTTCTAGCTGTAATATTGCTCAGTGTTTACAGTTACTACCAAGGATTGGTGTGTGCAGAAAGGCTTTTGCTTATACTTGCTCCTATGCAGACCACGATAACTGCTAAGTCTTGCATATCCCATTGAGGTAAGTAAGAGGATGCACCTGTGAGGAGGAGTGGGCAGGGCAGATGACCCTAAACTGACCAATGGGGTATTCCATCCCATATACATCATATTCAGTATAAAACAGGAATTACAAGGGTGAAATTCTCTTAATTTGTCAATATTTGATGGGAACTCTGTTCTACCTTTGACCCCAATCTGTGTGTTCCTGAATCCAGTTCCAGAATCCAGATCCTGAATCTGGTTTCCGTCTGCTGCTGAGCCCAGTCTGGGACTTCCCCAGTGCCTGCTCAAAGCATCAGTGATGATGGTGATGTAACTCCCATCAGAGCAGTTGGGTTTGATATTTGTGTTGTATATATATAATTTTCTTATTATTATTTTCATTAAAGTTGTTCTATTTTCTTGTCCAGTCCATGAGTTTCTTGCCTTTATTCTCTTTCTCCTCTCCTTTGGGAAGGGAGAGGGATTAATAAAGAGCATCTGTTATTTGTCTGGTGGCTGGCCCAGCCCTAAACATCGTGCATTTATTTACAAAATATTTTACAATGAAACCTGGAGAATTTTCACTGGAGTCATGCAAAGACAAAAATAATAGCAGTATAGAAAACTGCAATAGAAGAAAAACAAATTTGTTAGTTCTCTTCAGGAGAAGGCAACTATGAACAAAAGTATTTAAAAAACAAGAAGTAAAGACCTTGGTTGAATACTTGTAACAACCTAGTATTGTAGATTTCTGTGAACTTTTACTTGTGTGTATTTATTAGAGTCTTAATTTGCAGTTCTTAATTCTTTTGTTGCATTGGAAGAGTATAATAAAGAAAAGGAAAAAAAACAGCAAACTCAAAATTTTTACTGGAAATTCTTTAAAATTTTTAAATAAATTGGATAATTTTCTTGCTTTGTTGAGACCAGTTCAAGGATATTGAAACTTTCTATATTTGGGAAACTGCCTGGTGGTTTGTAAGTGGTATTCAACAAATACAATAGCCAGAAATCTGAAGAGAGGGGATTTTGGGGGGATGAGGATATCGAAATTATTTTTCTATAACTCATCTGTATTCCTGTTAATTTCTATAATTACTGGATTGTACCTAAAATGGATTTCAGAAGGAAAAATGATAATTTCCAAGTGTCTGTAAAAAGGTGTCTCTTTAGAAAAAATGTCTGCTTTATCGTATAGCTGCAAATGTAAAATGAGTAGCAATGATGGAGATGCAAAGAAATGGTCTAAGGAGGTGTATATGGCAGTAAATACTATTGGTGAAATCAGAAAAATAGTTTTGAAATCAATGCTTCTGTTGATGCAAGTAGTTCTGTTTGTATGGGGTTTTTTTTTGCTTGTTAGTTTTTTGTTTTTCTGAGGTTTGATCATTGTGGGGCAGTCATATGCTGAAGTCTACAGCAAAATTAGTGTATGCCTTACTCTTGTTCAACACTGCTTGAGGGATAACCAAAGACTTATGTACATTTTATTAATTGTGGTAAGTATATCACAGTTTTAGAAAGTAATCCCCCTATTTAAATGCAAATGTTTCATGGTTAACTGAGTAGAATTCAATGATTAAGACATAAACAAGCAAATATTTTATTAAAAACGCATTTTGATTTTATTCATAGGTTTTTAAAGTTACCTCCCTCAAATTGAAGGATTTTAGTGGAAGAGGAATGTAAGATTTTCCTGAAGTGTTTATCATCCATTTTTTCCTGGGAAAAATATTTTTTTTTCTGATTGAACTAAATAACTGAATGCACAGTGAAATGTGAAATATCCTAAAAGATCTAACACCATTATATAGTCACTACTTTTTTCAAGCACCTTTATTCTTCCATGCTTGTCTTTAAGAATGTTGCTGTCAAGTAAGGTTTTGTGTCTGACTTTTACAAGTCATTGATTAGAAATGAATAGCAAGAAAATTAAAGTGATATAGATCTTGCAAACAAAGCAAAGATATTCAACAGAAACCAAATATAATCTTTAGCATATCTCAAAAAATACATAAATAGTATTGTGTTGGTGTTGTATGTGTCATAGTTTAGATTTTTATGCTGCCACATTATAAATGAAGTAGCTAATGGTAGCTGGTGATGTTATTTTACTGTTACTTGGCAATTATGAGAAACAATGAAATTAAGTTACATGGTCTTATTTCAGGACTTCAAAATAAAATTCATGACCTATACCTTCAACAAATTTTGTCACTGAATGTTCTTTGTATTTCAGTTGTTTTCTGATTCTCTATATGTGCAGTATCTTACTAAACAATTATAAAAATTGGTTAACTTTAAGTTAAAAATGTTATCATTATCTTTCATTAAACCATCTTTTGGAAGTAATAGTATTTACATTACCTGAGCATCAAGCTTTTTGTCAGATAATATGAAAATTTCTGTTAGGAATGTTCAGTAACCTTAGAAGCCAGAAAACAAACAAACATGCATCCAGTTGTTCAATTCTCGATATCCCATTTGTATCATAAGTGCAATTACTGTAGAGATTTGTCAACTATTCACTATTGTACACCACTTCCTTGATTAATGATGTTATTTTGGGTTTTTTATGATTAATGGATTTCCCATATTTTCTTTTTCAATTTCTTTGTGCTAGTATGTTGCTCAGTATTCATTACTTCATTTGAGTTTTACACTGTATTTCCTATTTTTTTGTATCTCAGTGGTTTTTCTTTCAAGGGAAAAAGCTATGCTAGATAATCCTAGCTAATAAGAACCATGTTTTTTTTCTACAGTTTCCTGTTTTTATATGCTTTCTAGAGTAAGTCATAGCTAAGAGCATAGAGAGCTGTTTCTCTGAAAGAAGTGCAGTAATAAGTAAGGAGTAGTTAATGATTTTGATATATTGTTTATAAATACACCTGCAATCTGAAAAGAAATGCTGAAGTGGTTGGGTTTGAGTCACATATGGAACATCCGTATCCATCGAGGAAATATAAGCTGAGACTTGTTCAAATCACTATCTTTTGAGGTATTTTTTAAACATTTATGGTAATAACAGTGTCTTGTGAATGAATATGTGCTTGTGAAAGCTGATATATTGGGAAAAGACACAGTAAGAAAGCGAACAAAGTTAAAATTAGTATCATAAAAGTTGTCCAGGGTGACACTGAATTTCACACGTTTGGTAAAATAATATTCTTACAGTGAGAGTATTTCTTTGTCATTGCTTCCAATATAACATATTTTTTGTGTATTTCTTGTAAAATAGCTGTTGCTGGATTTGCTTTTAACATGAATATGTGTTTCTTAAAAAACAAACCAAAACATGATAGACACAGTGAAATATTAGCTGCATCATACAACTATACTCAGATGGCAAAGGACAGGGATACTTTTGTCATCAGTTACCATCTGTCTGGGGGTTTTTTCCCCATGTGCTTTCACTAAAGCAGAATGAGATTGTTTGATTTCCTTTTGAGCTAACTTTAAAATAGTATTAGGAAGATGATAATTTGATTTTACAATTACTGTACTTTAAATATACGTATGCAAAGCAGTAGATTTTTAAAAGGATACTACAAATTTAGATGATGAGACAGAGCTTTTCCTATATGTGTAACCAATTTTGTAATTTGAATACTTGGTTGAAAGTTTTGTTTGTATATATACTTAAATACTGATTGTTCATTTTCTTTTCTTTCTTTTTTTTTCTTTCCTTTCCTAGACAGGAAATTAAAGTATATACCACTCTTTAAATCTCCCTCTATGTCAACATCTTTTTCTTCCTTTGCAGTTTATGATTTAGTCCTTTTTTTTCTGCCTTATTATATTATCTTTGATGGCAGTGGTATCTTATCATGTGTATTTTGTAATTACAATTATATTTTTGGTATTTTTTGACACTCATTTTTAGTTAAGCTCTACAGTTCAGTATCCACTCTTTATTCCTATTCTTTGTTGGATGCCTGGCTTGCATGCGGTTTAAAATTTAACAATTTACCTGAGATAGTGGGGTGTGACAAAGCTGCTAAACATCACACATTGCTGACATATATCCAGCTGGGTTGTAGCCGGGTTGCCTACAGCTACTGATCTCTGCTTCCAGGGGTTGCATGATTCTTTCTTTGCCAGCAGCCACTTTGCTTTCTCATTTGCTAATCTTTAGCTTTTTCTTGGTGTGCTTTACCCTGCTTCATGTCAAAGTACACAAAATTGACCCTTAAAAAATACCTTCTGAGGAATGTGCTTTTAGCCAGTTGTATATAATTGGAAAGAACATGTATTGAGAAGTTCAGAATATGTTTATTTTATCGGCATCCTGAGAACATGTAAATCTCCAGACTTTGAGGAAAAAAATCATATTGAGGAGTAGGAAGCACCCAGCATATCTTACAATTAGATATGGACTTGGTTTTTTTCTTTGTTTGTTTTTCAAGTCACTTTGAACTTGTAAACTTGCCACCTTTGTGGAATGA
>VYZX01018413.1:0-158630 GCA_013401335.1 Brachypteracias leptosomus
TCCGGTCCTCCCTGCCCCGCCCCGCGCCCCTCTGCATCCCCCCGGGGCCGCTCCCGCCTCCCGCATCCTCCCTCCGGCCCCTCCGTGCCCCTCGACCCTTACCTCCCCTCGGGGGTGGGGGGAGCCGGTAGCCCCGAGCTCGGCGGGACGCCCCCGAAACAAAAAGCGAAAGCTGCGGCCGCTGCCTCCCGCCCCGCCGGGCTGCTGCGCTCTGCCCGGGGCTGACGTCAAGGGCCCAAATTCCTGACTTTCCCTGCAGGCAGATTTGTCCATGTAAGGGCTGGGGCCGGGGCCGGGGCGGCCGCACGGCGGGAGGGGGCTGAGGCGGGGGGCGGCAGCTGCCGGGAACTCGGGAGGGGGGGACGGGGCTGGAGGCGGCCCCGACCCTGCCAGCATCACCCCCCTGCCCCGAAACCCGCGGGGTTAGGCCCAGAAACGCGCACTGTGGTTTGCAGCGTTCAGCGCTTCACAGAGAAGTTTTGTCCAGGGGTCCCCTAGGATTTTTTCGGGTGCTTTTCCAACCAACTTTTTCGCTGTTCTTCCCCATCAAAAGGTGAGGGGAGGTAAAAGGTGCTGGGAGTTAAAAGGAGCTGCCTGCTCAGAGATTGAGAACAAAACCCGTGGAGCACTAAAGAGAGGGGGAAGGGAAACTTTTCTTATCACTTTCTCTTTGGTTGTTTTGGGGCTATTTATAAGGACTGCAATTAAAATAATTCGGATTTTGAGTGTGATTGTTTTTATAATGGAATATTGCCCTTTAAGTAGCTGCTGGATACCTGCACTTGGCCTGAAGAGAAGGGGCAGACAGAAGGGTTGCTTTGCATTCAGGCAGTGGAGGGGAGAGTTGCCAAGCCTTACTCATTTGGAAAGACATTTCTGGATGAGTTTTTAAGCACTTTAGATGTATTTCATTTTGACAATAAAGGGCTCTGCTCTGTGCTTTCAGAAGATGTTTACAATCTTATCCCATTACCAGCTTTAATGTCCACAGTCACCACTTGACAGCCCCAGGAGGGAAAGTTTGCACGTAAGGACCCAAAAAAGGACATTAAGTGCCTAAAAGATTTCAGAAGCTGGAGCGCAGAGTTGAGATCCAGTCTCCCTCCCCCTTCCGTGGCTGGCAAAGTGTCTAAAACAAGCAAACACACTCCCAGATTAACCTGAGCACTGGCAGATCAGAGACCCCATTCTGATGAGGACCTCTTCCCCAGCAGGCCCCACAGCAGAAGCATGGCATATCCCAAACCCAGTCCTCAGTGCCAATCCTCTGCCTGTGGTTGATGTGGTACCAGGGGTGCTAAATTCCTCCCAAGGGATGGAGAGGGCTGCTGAGGCCAGATACTATCTTAGAAGAACTGCAGCTGAATCTGTATGAGCCTGTCAGTCACACCACAGACATTTTCTAAGCATTATGACTCTGACTAGAAATACCCTAGCCTTGTCCCAGCCGCCTACCCTGCATTTAAACCCTGCTGAGATCCAAACCCAAAGCAGAGCAGTGCATGAGTCACCAGGGCCCTATGCTGTAGGTGTACCTAGGAGTGCCAGTAGTGCTCTGCAGGCATGGCCTGTTGTGAAAGACACGGGCATGGCTGCCTCCTATAGCACCAGTGGATGAGGAGGTAGCACCAGCACAAGCTGAGCAGCCAAAGCCTTTGCCCAAGGCTCTATAAACCAGGGTTCAGTTCTCTCCCTGGAGAACCTACAGTTCATGTGTGTGCTTCCAGTTGAGAACTTTGATCACCAAGCTGCATGGTTGTGCTCCTCCTTTGTGCTCCAAGGACAACTCATGAGGGTATTTCCTACCGCAGGGGGCAGGTGGTCATCATGAGGGACTTCCTGGCATTCACATATGTCAGCCTCAGCATGATGGGGCTCTCAAAAAAGCCCAGATTTGTAATGCTCTGGAGAAGTAGATTTACAGAGGGATTGTTGCCTGTTTTTTTCTTTTCTGTTCAATCTTTCTTGCAAATCTACAAGAGCCCTTGGGTCAATTGGTATCTAGGGGAAGCATCTGAAAACTGAAAAAAAAAATGTTTGGCCCAAGATGAGAGACAAGTGTTCTCTATTTAGTATTTCAGAGAAAACCAGTGATCAAATATTTTCCTTGTCCCATATCCAACAATTATTGCTTCTTTATCCGTCAAGCTTATGCAATTTTCCAGTAGTGTTAACAGAAGAGAGGACACTTTGCACCTCCATAGCAGCCTCCTTTGAATGATCCCCAAAGTTTTAAGCTTTGAGCCTCCACTGTGTGAGATGGTAACTGCCACTACCTCCATTTTGCAGGTAGATGATCTGTGACTAATCCTCGGCAGCACAGCGGCAGAAGTTTGATTCGCAGTCCATTACCCTTGTAACGGGCTGCCCAGAATGGTCACTGCTTTGTCAAGCACAGTGTGAATTTTCTATTTTTTTTCCATCTCCTATCATGACCAATATCATACACTTTGGAAATGAAAGAAGAAAATCCAAGGTGTTGAGCCTGGCTGTGAAAATCTGTTCCTTGCCTGGAAAGCATCAAAAATACTGGCACCGTGCAATCATTCCTTCGGTAATATCTGCCACACCCTGCACCATAGCAGCGAAATGAGCTGAACAGCAGAAGACAAAAATGCCTGACATTGCTTAGGCTGCTCAGGAGGCAGTAACACAAGAGTCAGCCAGTATTAATCCAAGGAAATGAAGTTTTTTAGTGGTTAAGATGCATGACTAGAAGCCTGGAAACCTGGCCCCTGTTCCAGAGTCATTTCACCTCCCTGTGACTGGAGGAGCCCTTTTAAACCCACAGCACAAGGTTTGGTGCAGGGAATGACACACCATGACCTCCCATCAGGCTGCAGGCATCCTGGATCTGTACAAAGTTTCCAGAAGCTACTTTTCAGAGTTTGGGTCTCTGCTCTTCAGTGAGATTTCTGGTGCGGAATTCACCGAAAAAAAAGCCCTGAAAATTCATCCCTCAGGCTGTAAAGCTGGAGCAGCGTTGCCTAAACCATACTTACAGAGGTTCACCTACCCTGCTCATAAGGATATCTAGAGGATCCTTTCCAGAGCTTCACAGTTAGAGAAACTTTCCTTACCTCTAACCCAAGTCATTTTTGCTGCAATTCAACTCTTAATCAGATGAAGTTGTGGGGATCTGACGTATTCTTTCACTAACAACAATTCCAGAACAACAGGAAAGTCGCCCACCTGGTGAACTAATCCTTGCATAGGTAAAAGCCAGAAAGGCTGGAAAACACACTAAGCACGTGTTCTTGGGAGAGTTGCCACCTAATTTGCAGACAAGGATCAGATGCAATTAGCCTTAGATCAACTGGAGACTCCTATGCCCCAAACCACAATATTTTTCACCCACCTCACCATGAGGACACCAGTTTCCATCAAGACACACGCTGCAGCAGCACACTTGACCCTTCAGCCTCCAAAGAGTATTCTTGGAAGCACATGGAGAATCTGAGCTCACAGCAATAGCATTCCTGTGGCACTGGGGAAGGAATGAGGAAACACCAGCATGGATACTAGGCAGACAGAAGGGAAAAGACTCAACCTGCAAGTTTGAATTCATTTCCAACCAGAGTGCATGTTCTTGATGTAGAGATACACACGTGCTTGCTGTCTGGTGGAAGGAATCTAGGAACAGCAGTGGGCCAGGCTTTGTCATTCCCTGTTTTGCAGGTATGTTTGCATCCAGACAGGAATGCAAGGCACGTGCTGGGCAGGCATTACTAAATCACAGATCACTGACAGTGATCATCTAGAACCCCAGGGGAATCTTCACTGATGAAAAATACAGTTTCCAACCTCCCCACTCAATTTTCTGTGAGTATATCAGAGATAGTAACCATTATCAAGCCCTGCATTTCTGTGCACATCTTTGAGTTGCTCATGGTTTACTGGATGCTCAGTTTTACCTGGCAATCAGCCCTATCTAATTCTATATCATCTCATTGTTGGCCACGGTGAGCTTTGGGTAGCTCAGAGAAGTATAAATCTCTCTACACCCATTTTAGGCTCTGCTCTGTCCACCATCCAGTCCGTAGCTGCCTGTGCCACATTTGGAAGGAATGATAAAACTTTGTAAAACTGCTAAATCCCAGTGCTGAGAAGTGCAGCTGAGCAATGTGCCAGTGTAGCATACTTAATTTTAAGGACATACTTAAATCCAGTTTGAGCCCAGAGAGATTTTAGCTTAGGTTTAAGCATTCTGTTGAACAGGGGTGGATTTAAGGATTGAAGTGTTTTGCTAGACTGGATCTTCGGTTGATGAGGAGGGAGGGTTGCTAGTGCCTAGAAGAAAGAACTGCCTGGAGCTCTGTGGCCACAGGCAAGCCATAACTAGCACTACTCCATTTTTCTAATCAATTTTGATGAAATGAGCACATAGAATTGGTAAAAAAGTTGACAATTCCATTAATAATCCTCATTCTGGGTCTCAGCTTAGTGAGGAAAAGAAAGCAGGTTTATAATATCTCATCAGAGTGATGTGATATAATTAAAGCCGAAGTCACTAGACTTTGTGTTTTATACCATCTGGTATTTTGCATGGTATCTCACTAATGGTAAATGTCTCAAGTCCAGATTTTTAGCACTGAAATCCTGAGTGCTTTGGTTTACACGAAGGGAATTGGTCAAATTTTTTACGGAGTCTACACCGAATAAACAAAGAAGTACCCCAGTCTTAAAAGAAATGTTTGTGGTAACAAATATTTTGGGGGACATTTTTGCATAGGCTCTGACCTCCCCATTGAGAACCAAAGCAAAAATATGGAATGTACTAAGCAGATGTCTTCTCCTAGTGACAGCAAGATGAGCAGGGACAGCTGGTTAGAACAACAACAACAACAAAAACACATCATCATTCCTGCTTTGGCTCCAAAAAATCTTGGACTTGTTGTCAAGGAAGAAAGCTATGTATGTAAGAAGCCAAGAAAGAGACAAATATTATTGAATCTGGTAGCATTTTAGTGAATGTGCTGGAAATAACTTAAGTAGGAAGAAAAACTGGATGCGCTCCATTGTTTATTAAAAGAATGCCTCTTCTTATTTCCACAGGGACCTATAGCCTATACAGTCATTAACACATTTACAAGATGTATATTTTAAATATGTTGCCTCACTCATCAATCTTGTGAGCTCTTCTTCTAAAGCAAATAGAGTTACAGCACATAAAAATGTGTACAGCCACAAAAATATCATCTCTGCAAGCTAGAAATGCCAACTGTGAATTTTGCACGTAACTCCTTCAATCGGGGAAGATGGGTGTAGTACAGAGACACCTAGAGAGATCTGGAATACTAGGAAGGGAGGAGAAAAGAAAATTAGATTCTCCCTGGTGAAATATAAGAGAAAAAAGAAAAGAAAAGAAAAGAAAAGAAAAGAAAAGAAAAGAAAAGAAAAGAANAATATGAAGAGCTATTCTGGATGAAAAACAGCCTGAGCTGTGGTGAACAACAGATCAGAGAAGAGTTGTTTGACAAGACTGCAAAATAAGCCAGTGACCTTCTGGCCTCCCTGCTCAGAGGCAATACACTTTTGCCCTTGATGGTTTTCATCTGAACAAAACTTGAACTCTCTGCTTGGCCACTGGACATTTTCATTTCCCTGAGCTTTGGGCAGCCTTGAGGGAAGAGCTACAGGATTGACGGGAAGAGTTTAAGAAATCAAAAGCCATGCAGTTTGGCAAATTAGTTGTTGAGTAACTTGAGGTGGACGTTCCAGGGTGACTAGGTAGGTCCAAATCCAGTGGCATAAGATAGTGCCCTGTCCAGTAGCAAAGGTCTGGATTTGTTAGCTCAGGAGGTGTCTTCCACAGAGAGCTTCAAAATCCATAAGTGTCTCCTGCAGAGCTCCTAAATATTTTAAAGCCTTGAAGAAGCAAGTTTAAGATGTATAAGGAATGAGAATCGAGGGGTGTGACCAACCTTACAGACCAGCTTGTAAACAGAGGACAATGAAGTCAAAAAGAGAGGACATTGCTGCTGGGTCTCCAGTTTTTGGCTGCCAGCGTTGCCCATTCTCAGCTATGTGATAGGCAGTCTGGGTACCATCATTTCCATTGTAGGAAACCAGGGTTAAGGCTCTGACTCTGCAACAGAGCAGATGTGGGGCCTTGGGAAAGTTGCAGATTTAGCTAAGCTGGAAACAGCTTCTACCATTTGCCAATATCTTGGAGAGTCTGGAAGCTTTCCCATCTCTACTGTGACAAAAACAGGACTCCTCAACATTTTTGGAGGACTTTTCTCCCTTGTAATAAAGGACAAAAAGCGTGCAATGAAAAACAAATCACAGTGCCAGAACTGACTGAGGATCAGGGCACCATTCTGCCTGCTTTAATTCCCTGTCTTGCCAGTCTCAGCTTCAAAACCTGACTTACAGTCTCCCAGCCACCCCAGGAATGACCATGCCACGATAGAGGACTCTTTTGGCCAGAAATTCCATGCTGATTTCAAGACAACGTTTCCTAGAGCGTCTCGCTGAAATGGTTATGCTCCCACACACACAACATGAAAAGGAATCACGTCTGACAAATAAACATTTTCTAATGAGAAACATTTATCCAACATGTTTCTCCCCAGTGACTCTGGAGCCTTGTGCCTCAGTGCACCATCTATAAACAGAGACAACAGCCCTTCCTAGCCTCTGAGAGAACACACTTGGATAATTAAGTGATGGACTCACTACCCCCATTGGTTACCCTAAGAGCTCTGTGTATCTTATAGCACATAAGTATAGACTGAATCAAGGATTTTTGTAGGCCCATTATAACCCATGTGTTTGGCCTTGACCAACAGCATCTCTGCCCACAGGCTGCTCCATCTGCTTCATTCCTCTGTGGGTCACAGAGGCAATGCAGGGCACCAGAGCAGCCCTGGGATCAGCCATCCCCACATGCACATTTTGTCACTCCACTGAGAATTTGGATCTCCGAGGAGCCAGCCCAGCCCCGCTGCCAGTGAGGTGACAGATCCCTGGCACTGGAGCTGGGCTCGAGCTGCTCATGAGCTGCTTGCGGCTGGAGAGGAATGTCTGCAGAGAGCTAAACCAGATTGCTCATAGATCTCTTCCAAATTGCTTGACTCTAATCAAGCGGACAATTTGAGAGTAAACGTGCGCTGGGAGCACCATCTTCCCCTCCCTTTAGCATGATAGCATGAGAACACTGAGTTTGAGCACAGCAATTATGAGATGGCTGCCCTGGAGAAACCTTAGGATCTCACTGGTGACTTGGCAAATGCTTAAGATGTCAGAGCCACCTATGTGTTATCCTTTCCCCTCTTGCAGGAGACGTCTACTTCAATTACTTGTTTGATGCTACAGGCCCACCACAGCTACCTCAGCTGCAGGAGCATGGTAATGGAGAAAGGGCTGGCACTCCACGTGAACTTGTGAGCATGAAGTGATACAAATACCCGTTCTGCACAGAACTTCTAGAGAGGGTCAGATGGCTTCAAAACTTCAGGAAGGCTGACAGTTTGGCATCACCTATATTTTTCAGACCCAGACCTACCACAGGGGAATATAGAAAAAGTATTCAGTTGGTATTTGCATTTTCCTGCCTATGTTTCAGATACACAGTTCCAGCATTTGCAGAACTTCTGACAGCCCATCATATGTGTCCAACATCTCATCTTTCCGGAGTGTAGGTTGAAAAATGCCACTTTTCTCCACTATTAAATCAAAAGCTGACTACACCCATGTGTCAGCTGTTTACCACCCTCTGTTCCCTCCCTTTGGGCAGCTGACCAGGGATAATGACCTATATCCTTGAAGTATTTGTTTTATTTAACATTACAAAGAAGGAAGGTTTAAGGCAACAAGCAACCTAAGAATATAACCGTTCCCACCCTATCTTATTACAATCAGAGAGATCAGCTCCCATCTTTGCTTGTGGGAACACAGCAGAACCAGCCAGCTCAACCCTTTGAATGTCCAAGACTTCACCTTGGCTCTCCTGTTCTGCCTTTGTCCTGAACAGACTGGTTCCAGCACCTTCCAGTTGAGACCTTTCACTCATTCTTTACATTCAGGTAGGAACAACAAGCTACTCAGCCTCGCTTTAGCCACACCAGTGCTGCTGGAGATGCTGAGATGAGGTGGCCAATGTGCACACGTGGTAGCAAGGTGCTGACAGAGAAGCTGAATGTCACAAGGAAGCGTTTGAAAGATCTGAGACTGTCACAGCCACCCAGAGCATTGCACCAGTTGACGCTGTTGGTGTTGAACACCAAATGCAAGCTCTGCACGAGGATCTGGGACTGGTACACGCCCTGCATCAAGCCTCACCCCATGATGAGACAGGCAGGCAAACGAGAAAAATAGGGCCCTGGCCCCTTCCTGTGATTAGATCATTATAACGCGTAAATATTTTCCTAGATAGAGAGCCAAGATAAAGGACTCCTGGTGTCTGAACTGGAGTTTGAACAAGACTCAGAAGGACTATCCCTACCTTGTACTTCTTTGTGGTGTTCTTTTACCAAATGAATGCCTCTTTCCCCCCAAATACATAGGAAATTAAATGGGAACTTGTTAATAGCGAAAGATGAAGATGCTGATCTCATGGAATAAGTTTTTCATTGAATAGCGTAAGAACTGCAGCATGGTTTTTGTCTACAGTCAAATTGTATAGATTTAGTAACAGGTACCAAGAGTTAATTCCCAGAGGACTTACAGCTCCACACCATTCAGTCTAAATATTTACTGAGGAGTGGAGAAAAGTGTCTGGTAGAGGCAGAGTCCCAAGCATTGGCTTAGTGAAGTCTCTTCAATAAGGGCCTGCTGCTGCACAGAAAAATTATTGTGATTTTTTTTTTTTAAATGAAAATCAGTGTTCTCATGCTCTAGCAAACAGTGATTAATCATTCTCTATTCCCTTTTCTCTGCATTATTCATGATTTTCCAACCTCTGCTCTATCTCCTCCATTGGTGTTCCAATCTCATCCTGATCTTTCTTAGGATTTGGGGGTTTTTTACATCAGAGAAGCTTGTTTATAAGGTTTCTTAGGGGAACAAGTCTGACTTAAATCCCACATAATATCCAAGAAAGGCCTCCAGTATTTGACAGCTTCATGGCTGAAGCAATATTCTTCAGACACAATAACCTTGGTGTTTCAACATTGTGACCAGCACCTGTGGAGTTTTCAAACAAATAAGCTCAGTGTTCCTTGATGGACTCTTTGTTACTGCTCCCACATTTGATTGCTTTGTAATTATACTTGTAAAACATGTGATGGGGTTACACATGGGGGAAAAAAAATAATTTTTAAAATCACACTTCAGAATAGGAGGGGATTTATGGGAGCTGCAAGACAAAGAAAAACCCACCTTTCTTTCTTTCTTCATTGTTGCCTTTGGAAGGCAGCCACCAAAGTTTCCTTGTCAGTAATACAGAGATTTGTAAATAGAACAAAGAGCTTCCTCACACCGAGGCTCATTATATAAGCCCAGCACAGTCATGATGTGTCTTCGCAGGCAGTTCCCTTGAACTTTGCATCTTGCTCCTCCTGAGAACAGTCCTGCATGCCAGCTTGAACAGATGTGGTTTCCTTTAGGAAAGGTTTTCTGTTAGGGTCATTCTGACTTCCCTTTCAGAGCTTTCCAGCCTCATGTGCTCTTTGCTCAAGGGATTACTGCTGTGGCCACTTACTCCGTGTGCTACTGTTAAGCTTCTCCTCACCTGCTGGCTGAGCTGAATGAATGCAGAAATCTCTGTTCCACAGAAAAATCTGACATTTCATGTTTTCCTAAATCAAACCGGAAAGGCGCAATTTCCTTTAAGCCCAAATTCTGAGAAACGTCATTGCAGAAAGAGCGAAATGGCCTCACTGCAGCCTTTTGTTTGGGTGTTACCTGCAGGGTTTTATATGAGACTTAAGGCAGCTCCAAATGCATCATGTTCCAAGTGATCCCAAATGCACCAAGGCAGCACCCGCTGTTCCTGAAGACACCAAGGCATCCTGAAGACACGGAGTCTGCCGAGGGTGCTCTGCCAGAGAGATGTAAGGGAACGCATCTGGAGATGTGACACTGAGCCAGGTGTGGTTTTGTCTCACACCATGTACTTTAACATTGTTACTGCTTTGATTCCACCAGGGCACTTACATACTTTGAGCTTACAAGCGTTTAAATTCTTATTTTCCAGCCTCACTGAAAACAAAGGCTTTTACTCACTCTGGATATAACTCAAAGACAGTAGGTTGCACAAGCCTGGCATGATATTTCCAACACATTAAGCACACATCAAATTACACTAATTGAAAAGAGCACAGCTTTAAGAAATTTTAACTAATCAGGGCACAAGGCTGTGCAGTCCTTCTTATTTAAGTATCAATAGACCTACTTTTTCAGCACTGGTTAGAAAAATTTTTCAAGTGGACAAGAATAAGACATTCTTAACCCTGATAAAGAGCATCAAATGCAAAAGTTCACAGTGGTTGAACTAAGCTGAGATAAGCTTGTGTGTAGGCAGCTCTGAAGCAGCAACAATATAGCAGGAAAAGCAGCCCTGCCCTGTGAACAAATGAGAAAAACAAAACAAAGAAAACAATGGAGGAAAAGCTGCTGCTACCTGGCCTTCATGGGAAAAAAGGCTGGAAAAAAGAGAGAGAGGAAAGAAACAGAAATGTACTTGAAGACCAGAATCTCATCAGACTCAAAATCAGTTTAACTCCCACGTTGCAACAGTTTGCTGGTCTAATAGGCACAAAGCTGTTTCTTCACCCAAAAACCAAACACAAAAGTCAAGGAAACCCATCATGCCAATTCTGTGGCTGCTTTCCAGAGCAGAAGCTCTTTAAATGTCAACGTTCCCTTTGCTCTGTGCACCCTTTATAATAAGTCTATCATCTGTTTGGTAAAAGATCCAATGAAATATGTAATAAGGTTATCTCACCATCTCTCTCTATTGTAAAGCCATATCACCTCTTCCACTCATTAATTATTGTCTTCCATTTCCTCTGTCAGATCTAAATCAGAAAATAGGAACTCGAGACTTATAAGCTTAACAACTTACCACATATCAGCTGAGCTGTGGTAACTCTCCATGTGCTCCCTCTTAGCCCGTAATAAAATTCAAAGGTGTGATTTTGCAGTGCATAGACTTGCAGCCCATGCAATTTAGCTTAACCTCCTTTTACTGTTAGCTAAGCTGACAGTGATAGTTACCATGGCTCAGCTGAGATTCAGTCTTCATATTGCAAGGCTTTATCTTAAAATATTGGGAGCAGAGCTCTACCATTGTAACTATCTGGAAAGCTACAATGATTTATGTCCTGTCAAAATACACTAAAAAAATAAAAAGCAAAAACCCAGCACAATTACATGATTATCAGCCAATGCGTCTTGGTTTGCAGTTTTTCAAGCATGAACTGCTCAAACTTTGGATCAAGAAGGGAAGCAATCTGTTTCTGAAGTGCAAACAGGGAAAAGTTATATGAGTCTTCTAGCAATTTCAGGCAAATATATCACAGAAGCAGCATGCTTAGCCTTTTTACTGTGCATCTGTCTGAGGTTTCCAGTAAGATTTCCCTGATATACAGTAAGAGTCAAAACTCTAATCTGTTTTAACTCTTTTTTATTGTCTCTGCAGCACTAACTTTGAAAAATGGCCTTGTCCCCAAAGAACTGCACACGGTCCATGTAGGGAAGCTGTTAAAATAAATGCGCTACGTAAAAATATTGCAGAGGAACTCAGCTCTGAGGGTTTGGGAGCTACAACGTAGAGATATAAAACAGAACAGCTAAAGTATGAGTAGAGGTCATACTCCAGGAGAGAAGAAGGGAAACCTCCTGTCCGGCAGTTGCTGCACATGATCTCCAAAATCAGCAGTTCCTACTCTTCATTCTCAGGGCTGTAGCATTTTAATAAATGACTTTTCTCATGTTAATGTCCTTCTGCCTTCCTCCTCGCTGACCTCAATACACACTGAGCTGATTCATAAAGTCTCTTCTTTCAGTGTATTTGAGTGCTTTCTGGAGACCTTATTTGTGCTGTTCTGCCTGCAAGACATCTGGCTGATTTATGGAGACTAAGACACAGTTGAGTGCTGCGTTGGCTGCTCTACCTGAATATTGTGTTTCCTACACACCGTGTTCCTATCTCTGCCCATGCTATGGTCTGATTTTAGATAGCGTGTGTTGTTCAAAGAAGAGAGCGTACTTTCTACCTCACAGAAAAGCTTCTGAGATCCTCAGGAGTAAAAATATGCTTTTCCACCTTTCTTCCTTGCAAAGCAGTGATATCTGTCTAGACACTGATTGGGGAATTTCAGGCAAGGAATAATGTGCAAATAAGAACGTGATTCAGTAGTGGGAAAAAACAAGACAGATACGAGGTGCCTCACAAGGTTGAATCACAAACAAGATGGTTAAAAGATGTAAGAATGCAGGAGATGATGGGGGAGCTCAGCTTGGCGTTTGTCTATTTATTGCAGCAGGGTATGCAGATTCCACCCTCATGACATCACTGCATCACCTTGCCTCATCACTGCTTCATGACACAATCCCTCTATCTAGCGCTGAGTCAGCATCATTTTGCGATCTCCCCTTGGCCATGCAAGATGGGGAGAAAGGCTGTCCATAATGGTAGAAAGCTGTGATCGACCTCTCAAGAGGTCCCCAAATGGATTATAAAACTCATGGTCATCTCGTAAACACTCCTTCCAGGTAATAACACGGGCTCAGAGAATTTTTGTGTAAAGTGACACAGCACTGTGCTATGGAGGAGCTCCCACAGCCAATGGAAGAGTAACTAATATTGCGGGTTGAAATGAAGGACCAAAGAACACCCGCACTTGGCTCCCAGAGCTCCAAAAGAAGTTGCAAAGTACATTTTCCCTGTAACCAAGAGACACTGCTGATTCTGCCAGCCCTGCTCTTCCAGAGACCTGGAGCTGAGAGAAGACTTCTTAAAGCATCACGCTCAGCATGAAGTACTGACCCTCTGCTCCCCCAAAAAACCAAAAGCTGTTTCCTATTTGGGCAAAAGACAAATGGAAATAATCTAAAATATTCATACAAGGGTCAACTTACAAGAGGCAATGTAAAGGGCAGCTTTATATTAGAAGAAACCCAGCCACACAAAGATTAGAATACTGGGCCACTACTCCTGAGTCTGATCTTAAGCAGTCCCTGGGGCTTGAAACACAACCATGTTGCAGCTGAGTGTGTAATTTTTTACAACAGGGCCAGGGGAAAGAGCTCTTCCTGGAAAACCAGGTCCAGAGGCCAGGAGGCTCTTGTCATATTTGCACATACTAGTCCCTTTTGTTGGGGGATTTAGGTCACAAGAGCGTAGGAAAGGCAGCTCTGACTCACCTGGCTCTTGCACGTGTTGCCTACACGTTGTGCAAAGGTTTCTGAACTCAGCCTCCTTTCAAGACACACCCTTTGTTTGTTACTTTCTCTTAGGGCTTTTTCGCAACCCCATCAACTGCCAACATAAACAAGGTTGCACCATCGTCCTCCGATCTGTCTTGCTCTGCTCTAAATGTCAACGAGCAACATAGCATCGTGCACTTGCTTAATTGGGCAAAATACCTGCCACTGCAATCCTGATTCCTGACTCCCTTCAGGAGAAAGTTTCTTGGGAATGATAAGTGATAGAACCTGCAGGTTGGTCTTAGTCACATTGATACCAGATATGGAGAGTCTTGTGCAGGTAGGACATGCAGTTGTCTTTGCTGAACAGCCATCAAACACCTGTAAAACAACGGGGAAGGTTAGGAAGAGTAATTGTCAGGGATCACAACAGGTAGTAGAAGTTGTTTCTGCAATTGTGACACTTTTTATCCTATGTGCACCTTCTGCAGAGTGTACTCTGTGCATTGAGCACCGGGGAGAGAAGATGCTGCCATTTGAATGGCTTTTATCAGCTCGCATGAAACAAATAGTAAGACCTGGTTCCACTCCTAATAATTGGGATAACTGGAGTAGATCCCTTCTCACTAAAGGGATGCCACAACAAACACTGTGAGCACTGTCTGTAAGCAGGTGGGAAACATGGTCACCCTGTAGAGCCTCTTAACTCCCAACCTTGCCCACACTAGGAAGTAAATGTATAATGCACTGAACAGAAGTTTTCTAGCAAGCACAGGAAAACAGAGGCTTGCACAGTGCCTACACTCAGCTACTCCACACAGACATTACAACTGAGAACTTAGTACAGCTTCCCCAGGATTCCCCATGTGTGGTGTGTAATAGATGTTTGCATCTGTCCACGTTTTTGGCACAGCCTCCTGCTTGCTCAGACGGAGCTGTTCTGTGCGTGGGACGGGACAACATCCTGTTATGCTCTCACCCGATGGGCGCACTCACCCTGCTGGACTGTCATTAGCCACCTGAGCCTCTGCCCTGCCTGGCACGCCAGAAGCCAGGCTGTGGGTGGTGATGCTGGAGGTGGTTGCTTTTATCAACAACCTTGATCGTGGGGGATTTTCACTTATTTCATTCCCTAACTTCCTTCAGCCTTAGATTTGCATAAGATCCTGGGTTAGGAATAATCTGATACCAGGGTGAGAACATTTCATCAGGCCCAGCAAATCCTGCATCCCAAACTGTCTCTTGACTGAATGTGCTGGTACTGGAAACAGAACAGTGCAGGGACGAATGGTGGCTTGGCTTTTCCTTAGTAATAGGAGGTGCCTTGCTTTGTATCTCATTTAAGCTCCTGTGCTATGTGCAGGATTGCGGCGGCAACTCCCAGTCAAGTCTCTATTTGTTTACAGCCCTTGTTGCCACAGTATCCAGGTGCTTTCCATGTTCACTCCAGGTTGCTGCAATAAGCATGTCCAGCCTCCAGGGCTTGCCAACAGCTACTGACTAATAAGAGCACATTGTTCTTGGTGACAGAAGGTAGCATCTTGCTTTGTCCACGAATTCCCTCACAGGCAGCAGCAGTGGAGAAACAAGAGATGTCTCACTGTAGAGGTTAGAGTATGAATTCAAGTCTCTCCCTGGTCATGCTGATGGATGCCTCTGGTTGTAAGTATGTGGTCATTCATCTCGAGAAGTTAAAGGTAACAGGTTGCAATAGTAGCCATGACACCTTCTGAGGGGTTGTTCTCTATGGACATGTTTCTGATAGGCTTTCCTAGGTCCCACTGGATTAAATCCGTGTACGTGCTTGGGGAAGTGGGGTTGATCACCCAGGAAGGTTCAGAAATATTCCTAAGGTTTTCACTGGATAAAATAAAAAAGCAGAGTCAAGGCTCAGCAATGCCAGGTATCAGATAGAGCAACCACCATCTGTCCTGTTCACCTCTCCATCACCCCTGTATGGCCAAGAAGATGGCCTGAGCTCTTGCCTCACTGAGTGCCAGATTCACTTGCTTCAAGAGCAATTTGGCATCCTGACCTGGAGCTGCTTTTATAAAATACAGACACAGGCGTGTACTACTGCAGGATGTGATATGAACATGAAGTTGTGAATGACACTGGGGTGCAGCCTGCCTCTTGGCCCCAGATCCCTTAAAATAGTGCTGATCTACTATAATACATTGACCGTCTTACTGCAATATAAAAAGATAAACTTCCTGCTAAAAATGCCATGTTCCACTTGCCAACTAAATACAATCTAGATCTGTCATTGTATTGCCATCCAGTATTGCCTGGCAAGCCAAATACCAAGAAACTCTGAAACTGAGACAGAAAAATGACCAGTAGAATAGTGCTGATTGGGTCAGAGGTGCTTGTACACACAAGAAAACAGCCCATCCTCTCCCGTGAACCATCCTCCAGCTCACAGCTGGTCCAAATGGGTACGTCCTTGTCAGTTCAATCACTGCTGTCCCATCGGCTGGAAATGTCATTATTTCAGACACTATAGTATACACAGGCTCAGTCAAGATGTCACATCATGAAACTAAATGTGCAATGGTGATGGGTGAAAATTCCAGTGCTTTTTTTTTGTAACAACGATGCTCAAAAGCCAAGAGTTCCTGCTTAGAGCACCCAAGAAGTAAAATACCCTTTACTGGCCCAGTTACAAGCAACACAGTGGCTCTGCCTCATAGCAGAATGTCCATTCCCCAACATCATATTTATTGGAATGATTGGAAAAAAAAATCTGCAGGTTTGGGGGGGTTTTTAAACTTTATCTTCTACTCTTAAGACCAGAAATCTTGTGATTGTAGTAGGAGCCTCCCTACCCTGCTACTGAGAGTAGCTTTCACCAGGGATTTTCCTCCATTGAGAGGTTTTCTGTTTTGTTTGGGGATGTTTTTGTCCTGACGGGAATTTTGGGTCATGCCAAACCTCCACGTGAACACCTCAGTTACACAGCTGCGGCCCCACCTTTCTCAGAAGAAACACTGAGAGCATTCCTCCCTCTTACAGACAAAAGGAGTGAGCTCTTTGCCCAGAACAACAGAGGAGCCTGGCTTTCCTGGTACCAAATACCTATTCATATAATCACCCAAAGGAGAAGACATGTTGGTGACAAGTCTTTTCCTCTTTTTTGTTCTTTCCATAGGGAAGGGCATTGCTTCCTACCCAAATTCTGATTTTGTTTTTTGGTTGTTTTGTTTTGTTCTGTTCTGTTTTTTCTTTTTTCTTTTATGAAAAAGGCATCACTATATAAAGGGCATTAAATTGCTGTTGAACCCAGATGCTGGTTGAAGGATGGTGTTTTGCTGTTCCTTCTGCAAAGCTAGTTCATGGAGTTGCATCCTGAGTTGTTGGTGATATCTCACATTATGTCTCTGCAGCATTGTGTGCACCATGTTGGGTTGGCAGAGTGAGCCTGCCCCACACAGCACAGACTCCTACCACTGAGAAAATGAAGTAAATTAAGAAAAGAGTATTTATCAGTGCCTTCCCTCTGAGAATCAGGCTTGCAGTAATTCAGCTTTTCTGAACCCCGTTTATGAAGTTGTCTACATTTAGGTAAACTGAGTCATAGAGATTTTTTGGTTGGCATAAATATAAAACAGAGGCAAGAGTCCCAACTCTCATTCCTTACTTCAGACTCCCAGATGCCAACTTTCCTTCTCCTTGAGGACAAAAAGAGAAGTTGGCTCTAGAAAATATAGTCAGTGTTTACATTTTATTGAACCACTAGACATTGCTGTTGGCCACAACATGACAACAGTGCAGCAAAGAGAGCCTTTCATTTGCCTGTGCTTGGCAGAAAAAGTCGTTCTTTAGTTACTCAGCTGAAGTTGACAAGTTGCCCAGTATTTTTATTATCAGGTTGTCAGCTCAATCTCACTACTGCCCTCTTAATTTATTACTTTGCATTTCAAAATCACAGGTGTGACTCATTGCACAGCCAGAGGTTATAATGAAGTATCCCACTCATCTTTTAGCTCACCCTTTGTTCAAGACAATGCAGATTGCAGAAGGTTTCTGAGGAGGTAAGAGGATTGCAAAAGAGCTGAAGAGTCCTCTTTTATCTAACCAATGTGTGGGCAGTGAAACTACCTGATATGAAACCAGTTGGGTGCAAAGGTGGGCATGGAGGTTCATTTGTCATTATGGTGAGGGCTGAAACTCAGAAGATAGAACAGCTCTAATTGAAGATTGGCACCTAAACTGAAATCGCCTCACCTGAGGATGAGGCCAAAGAGGGAATCCTAGGATAACATGCTTCTCTCAAGTTTACCTCTACACTTTAGTTTCCAACAGGACAGAAGATGAAAGCCAAGCAGCCAGTTCCTTTTCAATTAAAAAGTCTTATTATCTGTGTCTTATGATTTAAATTGGGAAGTGACTCTAAGTACAAGCTTTTGAGGTTTTTGTTGTGCCAGCATTGTGCAAATAAGAATCTTGTTGCATTAGAGTTTTTAAAATGTAAATATATGTTTCGTAGCATAAAATGATGCATCATCTATGTTTCTCTTAGCAGCATCTGAGAGAGGTTGCTGGGGAAAAGAAAGATGGAGCTCTGTCCAGTTGGAATGAGGGTCTAGCTGCTAACTATGAAAATTATGTGGAAATCATGGGATGAATTAAGGATTTGTCTACATGGGAAATTGATGGGAATTCTTCCAGTTATCAACAGCTCACGTTAAGTAAAGGACCCTTTTGTCCCAGAAGAAGTGTCCAAATCCAGAACTATTGTGAATCAATTTGCTCTTTTAATTTGCTTCTACATGCAGCTGGCCCTGCAGCAGAGATGCTGAGTTCATGCTACAAGAAAGCAAACTGCATAAACTAGAGAAGTTATAAACACAATTTGTCCTAACAGGAGGAGCTTCTAAAGTTACCCTACAGTGTCCCGGCAACTCTTTATCTCCCTTCCCAAGGGGAAAGATGTGTGTCCTATGGCCAGCCCAAGAACCCTGGAGCAGTGACAGGCAGGGACAGAGCTATTGGGACACTTGGGTTTTTTAAGGCTGCAACATGGAGCTGTGGCAATGCCAAAAGAGTACCTAGTCCTCTCTGTCTGGCTGCAGGAGGGGAAATTGTGACTCAAAGGCTGTCCAGTGGCAACGGAGAAAACTACACCAAGAGCACTTGTTCAGCTCTGCCATATCCAATTTCTGTCATGTGTAGAATAATAGCTATCCAGCGAGCTGGGACATGCTTTACCAGCATCAATAGAGTTGTGTTTCAGAGCATCCCTCGAGGTAGCAGAGAATTATCCCCATTTTATAAATGAGGTAACTCAGGCACAGGGATTAAAGCCAAGATGTTCCAACCTGGCTGCCTACTGCTAGCTACCTACACCCATATTTACGCAACTCGTGGCCTGATTTTCAGAAGGGCAGGGCAATGAAAATTTTGGCCCGAGGGATTTGTTCACACACAGTTTACTGGTAACAACACCCAGGATTGAAGCCTGGGCTCTGCTACCTGTCTTACACCTTAACCACTAAAAACATCTTTTCTGCCACTAGCCAGGAGTTGGCAAAAGTTCCTGCTGTCCCCGTTCACCATGCAGGAGCTCAGAATGAGCAGAGCAGACTGGCTGCCTACATGCTCACAGCTAGAGACTTTTAAAGAGCAGTAGCAGGAGTAAAACTGGTACAATTTCTTTGCTTCCCTCACAGCTCTTCAGATCCCAGGCAGCTTTGACTTGCAGTGCTTTGCTAAACCAGCAGGTCTGGTGTGCAAACCTCTGTTCTGCCTCTTGTGTGGCGTCCTCCTCCCCTCCTGTCCCTGCACCATGTCCTGCTCGGGGCAACTTGACAGGAAAACCACTGAAAACTCAAGTGCAGAACCAGTAACAGCCCAGTAGGAGAAGGGGGAAAACCAGCCACATAGATATATGAACTGCTCAAAAGCACAAGCACTAACAAAAGCGAGTTAATCCACCTTCATGTCTCTGCTGCATTCTCTTTCTGGCTTTAGCTGAGCTTCAAAATGTGCCCTGGTTTATGGGAAACTCTTGAGAAACAAGAAAATTTAGGAAAAACAACTCCTCCCATACCAACAACTAACAAAACCCAGGAGGCAGAGCATTGGTTGGCTGGCTATAATCAAGCTTTGCAACTGTCCATGCTAAAATCATCCCTGCTAGGGGCTAATGTGATGCTTGTCTTAGCTCGTTAGAGAGCCTTGCTGTCTTGAGACATGCACTTGAAAAATAACACTGGTGGTTGGTTGCTACCTAAGGGAAGGAGGACAAAGGATCTCAACTGTCTCTGTGGAACGATCACTGGTCAGGTCACCTCAAGCCTGACCTGCAATACCAAGTGCATGCTGCAAATCCATTGCTGTCAGCCTCTGTGCCTTGTCTCATCTGCCATGGAGTCCCAGCCACCTCTGACCTCTTCTTTCCCTTCCCTGAGGCCATACCCTGCTCATGGGGCTCCTGCTCAGCTGCTCTGTAGCATCCTCCACACACAGAGGGGAGGACAGGCAACAGGAGGTTGCCTTCAGCAAAGTTTAAGGCTGGAAAAGAAGGAAGCATCAGCTCTATCAGGTCAGCTCACTCAGACAACTCTTTCTGTAATCCTTCTTCCCCAGGCCCCTGCACTGCTTCCAGCCCTCCCCTTTTCAGTGTTGGTTGAATATAGACTTTGAGATAGACCTTACTCCTACTGAACTTGGCACCTTCTGATTTCTTCAGAAAAAGGCTGAGAGCCAGATCTGAATCAATTCTTATACTGGAACTCAGCTCCATATTCCCAGCAAATCCAGAAGTTTTGAGAAGTAGCCAGTGAAATGGCCCAAATTCCTTCTGCCCAGGTCTGAGGTGCCTGATCTTGGATGGAAGCAACTGAGTCTCACCAATCTGTCAGCAACCAGGAGGAAGCCAGGGAACACATGCCTCCTATTCAATAAAAGTTGGTGCTGCACTTTATATGGCAGCCAGTGCATTATTCCACAGTGAAAACAAACCCTATTCTTCTCTGCCAGATAAACACACTTGATCCTATAAAGAGCAGCATTTCTGACTGTTCAGCAGCAGCCAAACTCACGATGGGAAAAATAACAGGTGTTTGTCAGGCACTCCTTGTTTATTCACTGTGCTTAAAATAATTGCTTGAAAAAATCCAACAGAGATTTAATTTTCTGTGCTCCCACATTTAAAAAACAAAAACAAAAAAACCCCCTAAGCTTAGTTCATGGTAGTTGAAGGCAATTCATTATGAAAGAGGTGTTCTTTCTGTTGTGGTAGCAAAGAAACCTACTTATGAAAGCTCCAAAGGAGCAGAATAGTAGAGTAAATTCCTGCCTAGAACCAACACCTCCCCGTGCTTTTCATCAAGCTCTCCAGGTGGAAGCTTTTGTTATCAAAACGTGTAATTTTATTGTCACAATGGGATGAGCAGGGATTTGGCTCCTCCAGTCGGTGCCCGTCATTGGCCATCTCCATGACTCTGCCTTTTAGAAAGCAATGATAGCCTTGGGCTGGCTCATGCCCTTCCCTCTTGTTCTCATGGTGGAGCTGGAGGTAAGTGCACTGCCCCAGGAAGGAAAGTATGTATCAGAGGGACAAACCTTTCTTCAATCACTGCTTGCTTCTCCAGGAAAGAATTGGCAATGGATCCTGATCAATAGACCTCTTTCCAGAGGGGCAGGCTGGCATACGGTGCTGGGGGAAGGGGAGAGAGACTCTGTGTCTCCATCCCCTCTCCCCATGCTCTGCTGACAGCACAGGTGGGGGACATCCTTGAGTCTCTCAGTGGGGTGAGGGGACACTCAACGCCTGACAAATCTGTGTGGCATCTCAGTGCACGGCTGCTGCAGGGGTCTGGTCCAAGGAGATCTTGTGGTGGTGAATAGGCTATGGATAAAGTTCCTGCAGGAGGGACTGAAGAGAATATAGCATTGTTCCTGAGAGCTACAAACTTCATGAGACAAGGATTGTGGTGGTCCTCTGTCCTCAGGACTTTCCCTTCCTACAGGGTATGCCTTTCACTCTTGCTGGCCTTCTGAAAGCTGTTGTGGTGAGCCACGGACACTCAGTAACTTCCCAGGAACCTGGAGGTAGTCTGGAACAACAGGAGCTCACCCAGGAGCATCTCAGTGCTGTCCCAGCCTCTAGCTGCTGCTCCTGGTGGCTCCTGGGCTGCCAGCAGGGTCACAGGTGGATGTAGCCACAGCTTTCCCCAACATGGGGCTGAGACCCATAGTCAGCCCAATGCTGGAATAAACACTGTTGTGTTTTAGTCTTTACTGTTCCTGCAATGATGCAGGAGAGGCCACACAGACCAAGCCTTCTCCTTCAGAAAGCTCATTTGTCTCCAAACAGTGAACATGAGACACAGGCCAGGCTGTGGTTTGTGCGGATGAGGGGCAGAGCAGGGACATGGGGACATGACTTTACAGAGCTGTGGTTATTACCTGTATTCCAGCAGCGTTCCCAGCTGAGACCAGGCTGCCATGGTACCGTTAGGCTTGTCACACGCAGCAGCCTCCAGCCTGAGCAGAAAAGACAGATGAAAGCCAGAAAGAGAGAGAGGGGAGAGCAGTACTTCCCAGGGGTCAGGCAGCAGATCAGTGGCCATGCTGCCAGCACGGCCTGGGTCAGCACAGGGCTCGGTGTGGTGCCCGCTGCCACAGGAGATGCACCAGTGACATGTCCCCCTGTAAAGGAGCTCCTCAAAAGGTGATTCAGATGGGGCCAAGGTTTTGAAAGGGCATTTCCACAGGCAGAGAGGAGAAGATGAAAGAAGGCCATCAGCAGCGCGTGGCAGGGCGAGATGAAAGGGGTTTGGAGGCCAGAGGTGCAGAGAGAAGGGGCTGGCTGTGAGAGCAAAGGCAGCGGCAGCCGCCCTGCACAGAGCAGCTCTGGTGTTAGACAAAAAGCAGCTCAGCAGTACAAGGCACGGGGTCTGGGAGGGCAGGTGGCACCATCAAACCAATCCTGAGCTAGACTGAAGGTGTCTGAGTGACAGAAGACTTCATGCATCTCGAGTGCTGGCTGTCAGAGGCCTGCAGGGCGAGGCAAGGCTTTATGCACACCAATGAAGTACAACCAAGCCCTGCTAGCTGGTGCGTTGACGTGAGCAAAAAACAAGGAGGTGGGAAGAAAGGGCAGGATCTTAGAAGACAAGTCGAAAGGCAAATCTTGTCCCTTTGCTTTGGTGCCAGTGAGGCACCAAATCCCATGAAACTTTATCCAAGATGGCAAATCCTACACAAACAAGTGGCATTTCCAAGGCACTCGGTGCCTCTCAGCATCCACCCGTGAGCTCTTTTTTGGCCGGTCCCTGAAGCAGATGCATGTGCATGAATCTCCTTTGCCACGCAGGCAGACAGCAGCCCCATGCAGCATTTCATCTCCACTGGAGTGATACTGGTGACTCAGCACTTCCCCTGCAAGGCGCTGCGAGAGCCCTGCTCCAGAGATGGGATTATAGCAGCAGCCCGAGTGTAATAACGGTGCAGCTGAGCAGCAGGGATTTATGAGAGCGCAAAGAAAATGAGAATTATAGGTGTCCAGTCCCTGTGACAGAACCACCATATATTTCCTCTAACAAAGTGTGTGACAACAGCTCCATAAATTCACATAGTAACAGAAGTGAGCGCCAGCTCGTCATCGCAGCTATTTAAGGAGCCAAGTAGCACTCTGTACTTATTGCAGAAGTTCACAGTTAGTTAAAAATAAGCATTAAAAAAAGTCACTTTTGGACCTTGGCTGAATAAGGCTTTTTACTCAAGATGCCCAGCATTGCGTCCTGTCTCTTCTCCTTTTATGCCTAGACAAGCTCTCCTGTGCAGCATTGGGTGTAGGCACTGCCAGCTTTCTACTGAAGTAGCTGAACTTGGGTTGTGCCATAATCAATCATAAAACTTAGCAGAGAGCATGAAATACTTGATCCTTTTCAATTACCAGCAACTCTAAAATGTGCTTTAAAAATTCTTTAGCTTCAACCTGTTAAATATCTAAGCAGAGCTTTCCTGAGACGTAATTGCTGAAGAAAATAACCCCAATATCCACAACATGCTGAATTGTTTTTTTAATGCTGTCTCATGATTAGATTAGTTGCAGTACCTGTCAGCTAATGTGCTGTTTTCATTGCTAATTTAACACTTCTTCCTAAAGGGAGAAGGGGGAGAGGGTGAAAACAACTCTTCACAGTGAACTGCAAATCAAAAAATAGCTTCATGTTTTGTTGTCACTTCTGCTACTCTCCTTTCTGACGTATAAAGAGAACCTCACTTTATAAAGAAAAGCTCACCTTTTAAACATGAGAAATATCAAGTTTCTTTGGATCCCATGGCTTTTTTCTTTCATCTTGAAGCTTTGGGTAAACTTTAGAAGAGACATCTCAGCTAGAAAGAAAAGTTGAAACTTTCTCTAGGTTAACGCTTAATTTCAGCAGCAATTGGAATGTAATTTTACTATAAAAAAAAATTTGGCATCTCAGTGAAAAACTGAAAGATAGCAAATGGAAATTAAGGTTTGCTGCCTGTGGAGTCTGAGCACCAGGGAGCTTGGCCCCATTCTCCCCCCAGAGCCCTGCTGCCCTGCTCAGGCTGTTTCCCATGCAGCACTGGCACTCCTGCCTGTTGGTCCCATTTTCTGGGAGTCCTTTCTGGAGTCAGGACAGCAGGTGGGAAACCTGCTCCTTGGAGGCTGATGAGGACTTGAGGTCTTTGAAATAAAATTTTGCTGAGGCACGTCCTGTGACATTTTCCCAGGGTCAAAATTATTCAGGTTAGCAAAGAGAGAGGAGATTCTTGTTTGGTTGGTTTGCTAAGAAGTTGGCATTTTGTACAGAAATGACATAACTTTGGAGGAAAAAAAATAAAGTTACTCAAGAGCCAGGTTAAAAGAAAAGTGTTTAATGGAAAATTTCCAGCCCCACTAAGATCCCTTCTTTAACTCCAGGTTTGGAAGAGCTGCTGCTGTGTGTTCTGCGGTGGCTGGTGTCGCGTTGCACGGCTCCTCTAAAGGTGGCAGATTGCTTATGTGTTAGTTCTTTTGCATAATACCAGCAGCTAGAGTGGGCTTGGGTGGTTTTTTTACGCACATTGTTTGCTGCTAACAAACTCAGGAAGGAAATTTACAGTCCTGAATGGTGAGTGAGGTCTGCAAGGCGTCCCCGGCAGGACTGTGTTGCTGAACTTTGCGGTGACTCAGGCGGCACAGGAAACGTTTGTTCTGAGCAGCCCCATCTCCTGTCCGTCCCCCTCTGCCTCAAGCTTAAAAACAGGTTGCAGGAGTTTCTCTTAATTTTGCTTTTCAGGTTGTTTTTATTCTCTTTCTTGGAGTGTTTCACTGCTTTGTGAACACGTTATTTACTAGCAATAAATGTCATTAAATGGACAATATACTTGAACAGAAATTCTTGGGAAGGGGATCTTCAGCTTTTGTGACAGCAAATCTACTATTCTTGGTTAGATGCTGCTGTACTGGTTGTGCTAAATTAAATGCCCTTGTTCTCCACCTTTGTTCCTACCTTGAAGGCTAAATACTGCATGCAAAATTGGAGGGCTGCATATGAGGGAGCAGGGCTTGGACAAGAGGGTGCAGCAAACATGGAGGACAGAGAGAAAAACAGAAAGAAAAGATCAGCACCAGGACCTGGGGTTTAAAGCAGAGAGTTCCAGCTTCATTATTATATTTCTATCTGCCACAGGTCTTTGTGTTTGGCAAATTCACCCCACCGCACCGTTCCCACAACTGACGTGTAACGAAACTAATTAAAATACTTGTTAAATTAAATAAATAAATAAAGGCCCTGTAGAAGATGTGGCTGTTCAAAGCCTAGCAGCTTGTACTTGTGCATTTTTGTCTCCTCATTAATCTGTTTATGAAAGGGTTTTGATTAGTTCCATATATTCAGCTTCTAAAGTTAATACCTTAGCGGTCTAAAGTGTTTATACTGAAGCTAACACTGAATTTTCTCTCAGCTGCAATAAACATGTAAATTTGAGCTGATTCATGCATGCAAAGCAAGTTCTAAAATTGAGTTAAAAAACGTTTTTCAAATAATGTTTAAAAGGCTATGCTAAGAAATGTCACAGGACACCTGTTCGTTTATTCTGGCCAGGGAGACTTCATACAACCCTACATTTCTATAGGTATGTTTGTGTCTGGTACAGTGACTCACATCTTTTTAATTATTATTCTATAAGACAATAAATAAAACGCAGCAGCTCCAAAGTTCTGTTCAGCTCTTAACTCAAACCCATGAAGCAGCCCCTATCTGATCTGATCCTCATTGCACATACACGATCCCGATCTGATTGCTACTACATGCTCCTCTCTACTTGTTGCAGCACAGCTGAACTTTGTCTTAAAGGAGACTCCCACTCCCATCAACACTTAAACATGTGCTGAGCTCCATTCTCATGGCTGGGGTGGGTTGGTTTGCATGCAGACAGTTAAGTGAACGTATAAATATTTACAGAGTTTGAAACACGGTCTGCCTAATTAGGTTTCCATAGCAATTAGTCCAATATCTTGATTAGGACCTGAGGCTGCTTCTATTACAATAAAAAAAAAACCAACATAAACCTCATTATTTTGAGATGATGAAACCAGAGCAGTCTTACAAGAAGATAGTAAATGTTGGCTCAGCAGCAGGCAGCAGACTGCGCAGGGGCACTATAATAAACCAAACCAAAGTGGCGTTCTGCAGTCTGCAGAAACACTGTGTCCAAAGACAGAGATTTAAGAGTTAGAGAGGAATTAGGCATCTTTGCTGAGAGCAGCCATAGCCCTGCTTTTCCTGGGCTTTATGCCCACTTTTTGTTGCTGTTTCTAACCAGCATTCTTAGAAAAATGGTCTTTGCTCACGTAATAGAGAAGTGCTTACAGCTTTAGATTTATGTCAGAATTTTTTGTGTGGTTTCACCGAAGGTTGAATTCAGTATTATGAGAGAATTCTCACTGAAAGTGCAAAACACAGGGTCAGCAGAGCAATAACTTCTTCGCTGAGAGAGCATTTCATGTCTCAACAGTTACTAATGTTGTACATATTAATTACCATGAGCAGCAATCCATGAAGAAATTACATCCTCATAGCAGTTGTGCTTGTGCTGTAGGTCTGCAGCAGCCGTTACCTGAGGGATCAGTGCTCCCGGCTGGTGGGGACTGACAGACCACTTGTGTGCCGGACAGACAGATGCACAGGAAACTGTAAAACTGCCCAGCCATGGCTCACCATCCCACATCTGCACCGGAGTTGATAGGAGTGTCTGACACTAACCCTAAAAAACTCCGGTGACAAATTCCTGCTTTACAGACGCTGGAATGTGTCCACTTCCCACTAAAACCAGCCTTTACCACCATCAAACCAAAGCTGAATATGCTTTGTCTTGTTTTGTAGCTTGGACATCATTAGTTTTCTTTCGGCATCATGAGTTTTCATCTTTTCATGTACAAAGTTTCAATACAAATGAAAACAGAGCTATATCCTTGGACTCTGGGGTTATTTTTTAGAAGGAAGATGCTGCAGAGTATCATTAGATCCATGGCAAACCTAGATTGAGCAAAATGGCAGCTCATTAGCCTTCATGGATAGATGTTTAAAGTACTTAAGAGGGGACAAAGAGTGCTGCCCTTTACATTTACTTTGGCACTAATATCAGATTAAAAAGGGAAAGGTTATTAAGTAAAGGTAATTGTCTGTTTTGTAGAGGGAATCTTTCTGAGGCACAGCCTGAGGCACTAAACTTTAAGAAGGTTAATTGTCTTATGGTGGAAGTCAAGCTATTACTGTTATTATGGACAGTTAGGAAAAATTCAGCCTGACATCCGAAGTCCAATAATGAGCCTCAAAACTGGAGCCGATTGGCTGATAGCCACAGGTCTATAATTAGAAAAATTGGCATTAGGAAAATAAAGACAAGCCAGTGGTGAGCCCTACCTGTGCAGATGTGGTACAGCAGCTGCAGCCGCAGCCCTAAACACAGCTGGGTTTAGGAAAAGCCCTTGAGCTGGGTGAGTGGGGGGTGGCTGCAGGAGAAGCTTGTGGTGGGGGACACGATGCTGTCCCCAAGCAAGGCCAAGGCTGTTAAAGTGCATTCTTATATGTAACAAAACCAGGCACTGGCTTGAAGAGCTGTAGAAGTTTAAGTGGGAGTTTGCACTTGCAGCTGATTGGGGGAAAAAACCCTGACTCTCATTTCCACCGTGTCAAAGAAGTTGACATTTTGCCCAAAACGCCCAGAAAATGGTTAAGGGTTTTAATCCTCCTGCCTCAGCTCACACCCATCCCTCACACCCTGTTCAGGCCCCCTCAGTGCCTCTACATCCCTCTTTCCCAAGTGTTTTAAGAGAAACAGCAGGGGCAAGAAGCTCCACCATGCCTGTGTATAACTCTGGAAACATGCAGAAAGGGAAGTCAAGGCTTATTCTGTGCCTCTCTTGGGCACAGGTGGGGAAGACAGTACTTAGATATACAAAAATACCAAAACAGTCATACAGGTGATTCTGGATCAGACTTACCAGCCACCGGCAGAAAGCCCAGCAGGAAGCCCACTGCAAACATCCCCAGGAATAAAGTTTCCTTCCGTTTGCAAATATTTGATTTTGGTGGGGAGAGTTGAATAACAAAACTCCATCTCCTGGACAGCAAAGTGCTGGCTCGGCAGCTTTCTGTCCCCTTTCCTGGGAGACTCCATCAGATGCAGGCCCAAAGGAGAGGATCAATTTCCAGCTATCAACATTTCCATTGGATTTTTACCCCCAGGCTGGGGATTCCTCTTCAGGCACAGGAAGGCCTTTTCCTCTGTGAATCCATCTTTCTGTGCTACTCAAAGTATTGTCTTACTTATTTTTCAGCTTTCTGGGCCTGTGCAGGCAGGAGATGAGGGGTTTTCACCACCACAGTTACCATGTGCTGGTTCTGGGGAGGAACAACTGTGACCTACACAGTGCTGGTGAAGAGCTCTGGGATGTTTTACCCCATCAATCCTTTGCTTGTTCTGGAAGAAGGCAACTATTTCTTCTGTGTTTGCATCAATATTTAAACACATCCTGCTGACAGCTTACTGGTAAAAGTCAGCTTGGGCATTTTCCTACCCCAAGCTGATTTTTATTCTCCGAAGCCCCCAACAAACTGTGTCTTTGCTGATGCTGCTGGAGGAGGAGCTATTACCAACCATACTGCACAGATTTGGGGACACAAATGCAAAGGGCTTGTCCCCAAAATCTGTGACACAGCCCAGAAATAGGACACAGAAGCTACACTGCAACCTGATGGTCCTGAAGAAGCTTTCCTTGTCAAAGGGGGCTGCACCCCCAAAACCAGGGTGTGCAGGATCAGAAGCAGCCCTGGGACTTTTCATGGTAACCACATGGAAGAGACAGGCTAAAGGGAAATATAAATCAGTCACGTTGGCTAGACAGGACGAGCAGCAAGGCAGAGACTGATTTAGGAGCAAGCCTCCTGTTCCTCACTCAAACACTGCAGCATGCTGCCAGGAGGCTTGCCCTCAAGACCCTGCTTTTGAGCTGTCTGCAGATGACTGGCTAAGGACAAGAGGAAGGAGGATGAATGTGCTTCGGTGACACAGCTTGATTCATGTAGAGAGACGTGTTTCAAGTAATGTCCCTGGACAGGGCAGGCCAAGTCAATGGGATGGCTGCGCTTGTAAACAAAGTCCTGGAGTCCAGACTGCAGCAAGTGTCTGGGACCCAAAACCAAGCATCACAGGTGGAAACAAAGAACTGGGTGGGAAGAGGAGCGGGGGCCAGTATGGACTTATAGTCTGAGTAAGTTTTGTGGGCAAGGGGCTGTCCTTTTGTCCTGTGCTCCTCCAAAGCTTATCATGAAGTTGGCCCCTGAGCTCTGCACTTGAGCAGTGACCGCTGCAAGGATCGGTGCTGCACCTGCCAGGCAAAGGCACCACTTGGCAATGGTAACAGGAAAAACAAACTGGAGACGACCATGGGAAAGGCTCTCTTCTGGAGCAGAATGAGCTCTTTGGAGGTCATTCCTGGTTTACTTGTTCCTTTCTTAAGAATTCTGTTTGTTGAGTTTGGCCCTGTGCTGGTGAGAAATCTCTCACACCATCTCCATTGTAGTGACACTGAGAAGAATATCAGAACCAAACCACTGCAGTTCTTGTTTTGCAGCTGCTAAGACATAAGTAAGTCAGAAAAGCTTCAAGATACCTTGTTTCTTGAGTAGAAGAGCAGAGTCTCACACAATATTAGACAGCTTGCAAGTTGAATTGGAGCCTTATTATGCCTTTGGTCTTAGTGTCTGTACTACAGCAGAGTCCCCAGTGGTGGATAGGGCCAGGTGAGTGCTGTGATGATCTGCAGCATTATCTCAGCTCAAGCCTGGAAGACATCTGGAAATTAATAGAGATGAGTCTTGTCTCATATATTTTCCTCTGTAATTTTTGTAAGGACAATTAAGCCACCTGAAAAGAAGAGCAAAGGGTCTAGGCAAGATCCTCCTACATGTGGGGTCCAACAGTGAATATTTTACACTGTACAGGCTGTGCTGATTCATACCAGTGGAGGATCTGCCTCAGCAATTCTACTTGAAAATGTCAGCACAATTAATCGTTCCCACTTCAGCCCCTGAAAAGTGCGTTTCGTTTGTAGGACACCAACATAGCAGAGTATATTTTACTGCTGGAGAAACTGAGGCATTAGTTGATGCAGTGATTTGCCCAGGACCCTGCAGCTTTCTCATGGTGCCACCAAGGAATGACAGCCAGTGCATGGGGTGAGGTGATCTCTGCAGTCTCTTTTGTGCAGGTAGTCTAGGATGGTGAAAGCCCAGGTTTCTGGACTTCCAGTTTAATGCCATACCAAATAGACCATGCTACTCTTCCCATTGCTCCTTCTCAAATGATCAATCCTCTCCATGTTCCTGCAACTCCTCTTCCAAGTATGCTTCTCCTGGTGCCTACAGCAGCACAGCGAGGACCCTCCATCTCAGCTCAGGAGAAAAAGGGCAAAATGAAGCCATGAGTGGTAGATAGCAGTTTCCTTGCAGCATATTTCTGCTGCCAAGGACAGAGAAAAGATGGGCCCACAAGCCATGGAAGTTGGCAAAGTCCCCGTGAGGCCATTCTCTGCTGGCCAGCTTTGACAATGCGCTGTAGAACAAGAACTGGCCAGGACCCACAAGGCAAACCTGCTGCCGATTGCCAGAGAGTTTCAGGAAGGTTAAAATGCTCTCCCCATTTCACTTTGACATCTCTGCAGCCCCTTCCTCCAGCCAGACCTCCACTTAATGATTAATTGGAGAAATATTCCCCCCTTACCAAACAGCAACCAGAACATTTAGATCCTCCTGAGAAAAGCTACGTCTGTATTTCTGTCATGACTGGCAGCAGGAGATATGAGACATTTGCAGAAGAAGGGTGGAGTGCTGTCACCGCTGAATCAGGCTATCGACCTCTTCTTGCCAACCACTTCAGGGCTTGGTGCAGGGAATATTTCATCCCTTCAGCATCCGCTCACCACTGAGCTGAGCTAGTTACAAGGTGCAGGTTACACAGCAGTTGTATGGAGGGATCAGGAAGTAGTTATTTCCCAGAAAGCCAGGACAGATAAGACCGAGGGAGGACTCAAGAGGCTCAAACAAGTAGATCTCAGGTCATAGCTCCATGGTTAGTATCATGCTGCTGTCTCTTGTCCCAGCAAAGACAGGGTCAGAACACTCAAGTTCATGAAAATTTAGCTCAGAGAGAATCAACAAATTTTCCTTCCAGATCATTCCCTTCCCAGGAAAGCCATCCAGAGGAGCCTCTTTCCTCTCCCTTAGTCCTTTCACATGCCACACAGCCAGGCAGTTCTGGCACTGGTTGTGATGCCTGGTCCATTTCTGTGCTGCTCTGAAGCTGCATGTGCTTACAGGTGTATATAACCACACCCAGCCATGCGCATGAGGAGGCGGCATGGTCCAGTGAGTTAGGACATCACACTGGATCTACAGGGAAATGAGGTTTGTACTCCTTTGTGTCGTATAAAATGGCTTGTTCAAGTCTCAGATGTTCACTGTATCTCCCAGATATTAATTTTCACTGCAAGTATAATATGAAAAAAGAATAATTCCTAACAGAATGATCTGAGATCCTCTGATCAAGAGCATTAAGTGTTATTGTCATATAGCCAACTGAAGTAGAGGCAATAGCTATATGATGAGTTTTATTTACGGTACAGTTCTTATCATCACTCATTTCACGTGTGCTCTTCTCACCAATTCATATTTACTGCTTGGAACATTTTAGGCCCTTATACAGCCTCATAAATCCTACTCAATTTTGATTCAAGATGGGCAACGTTATATCCTGAGCTAGTAGCTAAGCTAAGATCCAGCAAAGCTAACTACAAGATCTCACATCTGATTGAGAGCATATGATTCACATGCAACTGAATATGTGTGCTGTGGAAAGGCAAGATATTTGGTAAACAACGTAAAAAGCTGGAACTAAAGCTATCTGGAAGTTTGTATGCATAGTTTATAGCTTTTAATTGACTACTTCATCAGTAAGTTACAATAATTCAAAATATCCCAGTCCAGGTGCTAGGAACTGCCTTTCACAATTTGTATCAGACTGTACTCCACCAGGCCAGATCACAATGACTTTCAAAACTATTTTGGGTATATATTCCTAACCTCCTTTTTCCTTTTGCAGGTGTTGGGCTCAGGGTAACTAAGGCTCCTGAATTCACAGACAATTGGATAAATGCATAACTAAGTGTTGCAGTGAAAGCTTCCAGAAACAATATTATTTTCTGGCAGTTGCATGGTATTAAAAATATATTAAGGCATAGGGGAAGAGGCTATTGATACTCGCTGGAGGTGATCTCATGGGTACAATGGAGGTCATGCCAAGTCATGACAAGAAATTGCACAACAATATATGGTCTAATTTCTCCAGTAAACACCGTGCTGAACTCTCGCTGCTCCCCACCTGTCCTCCTGTAGTATCTTGATTTGCCATGTCACTTGCCACCAAGTAGGCCTGAAATCTCAAAACAGAAAGGCTTTCTCTACCCAAAGGCTCAGTGGTTTTCACAGCTCTTTGGTGGGAGGTTGCAAGAGAGTAAGAACACAGCTGAGCTCTGAGGTCTCATTTTCCTCCAACCTGCCCAGAAGTCCCTTCACAGTGCCCTCCAACAACGCCTCTCTGTTTACTCTGGAATCCCATTAGACTCTTAAAAAGATTCACACTCCTCTTTCAAGCAGCTCTCTTTCTGAAAGTAGTCCTCTCTGCCTATGTGTGGCATATTCATGAGCCAAAAAACCCAAGCACAGGGTAGATCCCAGCCTCCTGAATGTGGATGCTGCAGGTTGAGATTCCTGCTGGGGCAAGGAAGCCATGGCTGCTCCCAGTTATCACATAATGAAAAGGCACTTTCCCCCAAGACTGACCTAAGGGCTCTTTTGCTGTAGCAAAAAAAGGATCAGTTGCTCCTTTCAAGACAAGTGTCTTCTTGTCCAGAAGGTTTTGCCTGTGAGCATCTCCTGATTTAGGCACACAATAAATACTTTCACCCCTGTTCGTACTGTTCCTGGATGTAGACGGCTGGATATCAACCCTTTTGTAGATGATTCAGCTTTTCTCCATGGCTACTCAGCTCTCCAAGCAGTCTTTCCCTGTCTATGTACAATGCATGCCCTTTTCTTCTCTATGACCCAAGCCCTGTCTGTTACACTTACCACATCCTACAATCCCACCATACCCCTAAACCCTACCTATTTAACTAATCTTATTCTAAGCTCCTGATTAGAAGCTGCCACCTATGCCCAGCTGTGACATGATTTTGCAATGCAGAGGACACAGAGACTGGCCAGTGTTGCTGAAAGCCATTTTTATTCAGGTCAGGCCAACTTTGTGAGTCTCTGTTTAGGATAAATGGCTCACAAGCCATCTCAGACTTGCAGAGTATATTTTGAAAACCATCATGAGCTCTGTTTCAAAACACAGTGAGAAGGAAGAGTATTTTTCATTTCAAAAACCCCAAACTTTGCATTGTCTCCTGTCTTATTAAGGGATTTAAGATGCTTTTTTGTAGCTCTGAAGTTCTGACTTCTGATAAGTAGCAACTGGGATGATCCTGAGTATATTTCAGTGCTGGATACATTTGGTTCCTTCCTTTCTTGGATGCCTTTGCTTCTTTCCTGGTAACAAAAGCTTTCCATCTGGGGCAATTCATCCAATTTATCCTTTTGTCTCTTTCACCAACAAAAAGGACAAAAAAAAAATGCCTAAGAGAGCATCATGACTGGGCTGCTCTCCCAGGCTGGCAGTCTCTGGCTCTGGTGTTTCAGGCAACAAGGAGATTTTCAGGAAGTCATTTCTAGGGGAGATCCTCAATCTGTAGTCCTCACCACATGCACTTTTCCTCCACTGCTTTACAGGTTGCACTAGTGCCTTCATAAAAGTAGTAAGATTTGGGATCAGGAGCCCTAGCTCCACAAGCTACACCAGTGCACTGCTGCACGTCCTTGCACCACATCACATCCACGGGGATTTAGAGTTACGTGTGTCCATTGGTGATGCATATGGAAGAGTGACAGCAGCTCTGGCTGGCCTCTAAGAGCTACCTTTAGGTAGCAGCAAAGACCTTGATGCCAGCAGAAAATCTGCCTGGGAACCCAAGCAAGCATTAGGGTAGCTGGAATTGAGTCTTGTTGCCAGGACTGCACTGATATTGGTACTCAACTCAGCCAGTCTGGCACTGAGCATTTTGTTGCTAAAAGCTCTGGTTATGCCACGCTGCAGAAATCCCCACCCAGCCAGGGGCTGCACCTCAGGGACTGGATCACACTGTGCCTTTGCAGCAGCTGAAGCCAGGTCACAGCGTGCAGGTGGGCAAGGCAGAGCAGGATTAAAAGGAATGCTTACATTTTACAAATAAGGGAACGGAGACACAGAAAAAATAGGCAGTTACTGCACAACCCCATGGGAATGCTAAGATATAACTGGGGATTGAGCGAGCTCTCCAGAGTCCAAAGCCAGGGCCTCAGTTGTGGTGTCAGCCCTACACACATGCACACACACAAACACACACAGCCTCTCTGGCATCTGCCCTGTGGGAAGCAAGGAATTTAATATTTCTCCCCTAAAGACTCTTTCTTGGCAAATGAAATCATGAATATCTGTACAGCATTTTAAGAGCCTTGAACAGAAGGCTCCATCAAAGCACTGTATTAATAGTTTGTTTGTTTTTGAAAAAAGGAACAGATGGACAAAATCTTGGAAAAAGAAAGAGAGAAGCAAGATGCGATTTTATGTTGTAAAATTCCTTTCCCTCTTCCAGAAGAGACTAACAACCTCCACTTGGTGCTATTGTATAACAGAGATAAAAGGTAATGGGTTTGCTAGATTTTTTTGGATATGTGTGGAAATCTCTTTATCAAGCAAAGCTACAGGCTGCTGGTCCCACTCTCCACTGTTTTAATTAAGGCCTGATGTAGAGTTACCAGTTGACAAAGCCATTTCTGGCATTCTTTTTTTCCCTTATCTCCCTTGTTCTTGGGGAAGTGATGAGGCATTGTCAGGCATGGAGCACCTGGATGCTGGATTGCAGGGGGCACCTCACAGCAGGTCTCAACAAAAAGCTCTATAAAGATAGATTTTCACTGACAGATTATTCTGCACCACTAAAGGTAGACTCAAGCTGACATGCTTTTTCCTGTGCTTCTCAAAGTCTTACTTATTTCAAAGCACCTTCCTTATACTCCTCCCTGTTGATCTTCCCAGAAACGAAAGACAGTTTGTCCTGAGTTCATCATAAATTTGGTTTCAAAGAAGCTCTAGAAGCAGCTACAGCTGTAGCACCAAACTCGGGGCATGTCTTTGCCTCCAAATTCTCTTATGAAACAATAGGGCAAACAATGATCACTTGAAAGTACACAACAAGAGCAGAAACAGAGCTGAGCCTTCCTGCTTCCAAGTGCCTGTTCTTGAGGTGAAGCAGTCTCCACTTCATGTTTGCACCAAGTATTCTGCTTAAGATATAGATAAGTCTTTTCATTTCAACAGAACACAATAGGGTCCAACAGCAAGCAAACGTCCTCACAGCTATTCAGGTAGCTTCCAATAATAACCACATAGCTCCTGACAGCTTCCAAAGTATTTTAAAGTCTGAGACCCTCTTCAGCCCCATCCAGCCCTTTAACAGGCAGGTGGGCTGCATGCTAGGTACAAGATGTGCATTTGGTTCCACGGTAGATTTTGAAGTGTTACAGCATGGCATGGTTTCCAACCAGAAAGGAATCACATTGAGATATCCTCCAGAAAACAAAATTCCAACCAGCTGTACTGTTTAATTACAAAACATAACTCACATATATATATGTGTGTGTTTTCACACATAAGTTTATATGTAAGGCAATTATAGTCAAAGCTGAAAGGTTCAATTAAAAATAATGATAGCTGAATGTTGTGATGGCCCTTTCCTGTATAATAGCAACAAAACTGAGATCTCAGTGAATAACAATAGGAATTCTATAGTTTTTCAGTTCTTTCCAACAAAAGGCTCAGCTGGAAGTGCAAAAAGCCAATATAACTCCCCAAATGGAAGGCAGCAGGAGACAGATAAAATTAGTCCTCTAGCGAAGAGTGCCACAGAACTCCTGACGACCATGAATATCTGGTACTCTCCTCAAGCCACCAGTCAAGCACCCTCATGTCCTGCCAGGGGCTGGAACACAGTGCTTTCTGCCTGACAGACAACCATCACTCCCATCTTTCTACAAGACATGGAATTTCTAGGAATCAGCAAGTTCTTACTGCTGACTTGAGAAATTTGATCAGATGTGGCTTGAGATGGTGCAGCTGAGTCTGAATGTCTTTGCTATTGAATGTACTAGCTGGAGCACAGAACTAGATTTCCAGCTGGTATAAATCAGCTGCCTTCACTGAAGCACATTAATTACCTCTGCACAAGGTTTAAGCACCACATCATGATGGGCAGAATTTGCCTGGCGGTGCCCAGCTACTCCAAAGATTAAAAAAGGTTGACATTCAGATATTATTCAGGAATGCCAGGACCACAGAGGTGCTGGAATTGGCATCTATCAGAATATCTTCATGGGTCTCAACGTGATGATTGCTGAAACTGGGAAGAGGTGCACTGTATTGTGTCCCATCCCTTCCAACCCTATCTGCCATCCCCACAATAGCACGTTTCCAAATAGCTTGTGTAAGGAGCATCCCTGAGCTCTGCAGGCTCTTATGGGCACACTGTGAAGAGCTTGGCATTGCCGTTGTGAATCCCTTGGGAGAGGCAACAGCAAGAGCATAGCATCACTGCTGGGCACTTGGGGAGGGACTAAACGATCCAAACAGAGGAACACTGCAGCATGCCTCTACCCTTCTGAGACCTCGGTTTGCTTACAAGCACAAGATGAGCCCTGGTCCCTGGCTTCTTCCTGACCCTCTGCAGTGAAGGACATCGCACTTAGGGCTAAAACTCCCTTTCAACACAAGGGATGATTCCCTTTGCTCTGGCCAAGGAGCTATCCTGGCACAGCAGAGGTGAGGGAGCTGCGGGCCTGGGTTCAGCACCAGCGGGACGGGGAAAGCCCAGCCGGGAAGCTGCGCTCCCATCAGCGTGTCAGCCCCAGCCAGCAGCTCTCAGGGCTGCAGACAAGGGACAGAAGGGCAACTGCCGAGCCCAGTCTCTTGCTGTGGAGGTAAACACATCCTAGGAGTTTACCAGGTTCATCTTAAGGCTATTTCAGGTTTGGTTTGACTTTGTAGTCCCAGTAGTTCTGCTAGCAACTGCTCTCCAGCCTTCTTTCTGGAGCAGTGCTGCTGAGGCCGGGACGGAGCAGGAGTGCTGCCTTGAGCCCATGCTGTGTTTTAACACACAGAAAAAATGTTTATACAGAATACAGCTCCAACTGCATGTGTGAAGGGAGGCAAGGTGCAAGTCAGCAGCAGATACCCTGCCAAGGCAATGGAGCAAGAAAACATCTGAGTGAGTTGCATGCATGGCAAGGATGGGATGAGTGTTTCAGGCACAGTTAGATACAGATGCACTTCTGTCAACACCAGGATCAAAGACTTATTATAACAAAGAGCTTTATAAAACACAGAGATGTGATGCCTGCTCCAGAGTGCATGTACTCTATGTACAGGTCTCTAGAGAAACTCTGCTGTGAGGCCAATTCTGCTGTGCAGGCTGGAGTAAGTCACCCATCATCTGTGTCAGCAAAGTGGGGATTGCTGTACTCTGAGATCCTTGGATGAAGATCATCGCTCAATACCAAATTCTTTGCAGTCCCATTTCACCATCTGATTTCTACAGCAGCCAGTGCTCTATATAGAAATGTCACTCGCTTCATCTCACAAATCCACTGATGAGCTGTTACAGGCCCAGATGTCAAGCTTTACAGCAAGAAAAAAAGAATTAAGGTATTTGTGGTAGGTTTTGTATTTTGGTTAATATAAAAATAAAATAGGCATTTCTGTTAGAAATGCAGAGAGCAGTGAGCTAGCGGATGGATCTTCTCTAAATAGATTAAAAGGACTATCCATACCAGCAGAAAAGAAATGTTTTGATTGTTCTAAACAGCAGAGGAAGGAGGGTTGGGAAGAGCCCAGGTGCTGGCATGTCTGGAGGAAAGAATGGGCACAGCCACAGCAGTGTCAGAGTTATAGCACTGTCGGGTCTAGCCTCACAAAAAATGATGGCTTAAGACACTAAAATAATTTAAAGGAAAATACAAATACTTTGCCCTGGCAGGTGTTGTAATCTTATGTGTCTGCTTTCCCTCAGCTACCATAACCATTAGAAAAGTTTTAATAAAGAGACTTACCTCCTATATTCCATGGGCAGGGTCCCTACAGGAGGCAGAAGAGGGATGATAAAATGGCAGGATCTGTGCATGCTGGGAGATAATCTTACTTCACTTGCTCTGACAACTGCCAAGGGACAAGAAAAGCAGCAATTAATTATGATCATGATTTTCGAAAACTTCTTTTTGCTTTGAGAGTTCACTGTTAGTAAAAGAGCCAAGGTTTTTATTTTTAGAGTGTGGCTCTTGTTTTGACATTGTCCAGTCCTAAACACATGAAATCACCTCTATAATAGGGGATATAGCAAGATGTGTGCAGGGGAGGTCTCTGGAAGAGGTCCAGGCAGTCTCCCCCAGGTGCCATGCCAAATCTCTGAGCAGACATTTTCATTTTCCCCGCACAGTCCAAGCATATGCAAAGGGGTAGGAAACAACCTCCTGCTTCTTCTACAACTGAGCGCAGAGATATAAAAACCTCATTCTCTCTCCTTTTATGTTGCCCATAAAGCTCCAAATGTTGCTCTTAAATGGAGTCCCCCTCATGCATATAATTGAGTGAGTGATTTCTCAGCCACCTGCATTATGATATTACTGGGCCAAATGTTGCCTATTTCCTATGTTAAAGCATTTTTTGCTGAGTTTTCAGCTGCTGCTGTGCATGAATTTTCCAGAGCCAGAGCAAGCATAGACAGAAAGCAGGGTAGGACAATTAATATTTCCAGTTAACCTCATTAACTTCCATTGTGCATCAGGTAGACAACAAGAGAAGGTTTGGATTGACATCACTTGCTGCTTTCTTAACAACCCTGAAAATCCTGTGCACTTTCCTTTTCTGAGAGCCTACGTACAGAAATAAAAAGCCCAACAGATCCAGAGTTAATTCATTAACACCACACTTGAGTGAATGCAGTAGCTCCCTGACAGTGATGCGTAGGAAGGCTGCCTTCCTCTTGCTTCTGCCAGGCTGGATTTTTCTGATGTCTAATAATGCAGCTGAGCTCACTTTGCAACCTTAACTGCAGTAGGATTTCCCTTTTCTTCAGAAGACAGGTTGCAAAACCAGGTAGAAATTAAAAGTGTCCTTTACTTCATTTTTGTGTTATTTTGCTTTACTTATACATATTTTCATTGGTCATTTATTAAAACATCATATGGGCATCACTGTCTAGCTTTCAAAGCTGTTTGGAAGACAGAAGAAAACCATAACAATTTCTGCTCCATGAATAGGGAAACTCAGGCATCAAGCAGTCACGAGACATCCCAACACTCACACAGATGTCCAGGGACAGCTGAAGTTGTTCTGAGTTCAGTGTTTTACTGTACCAATAACTGCATTGTCTGGTACTTGGGAAAAACGGAATAAACTATGAAAGTCTGAGACCTGCTTTTATTTTATTCTGTTGGACATAATACTTTGAGAATCATTAAGGTGCGAGTATGTAGAGAAAGCAGGAGTTCCTCCGAGAACATTAAAACTGAAAGTTGTATAAAACCCACTTTTTGCAGCATTTCTCATCAAGGCTTGGATTAAACTTTAAATCCTGCTGTTAGTTACTAAATTGTTTCTAGGGGCAAAACAACCAAACATAAAGAACGATTTAACCAAGGAAGATTCTCCTCTTTCATACATGGATGTGCTGCCTCCAAGACAGACAATTCAGGGCAAATCAGACCAACTGTACCCATGAAAAGAAAAAAAAATAATCTTGAAGCCTGCATGCAATGGTTCTTGCATCACTGTCACTCCATGCTGACCACTCACTCCTCCTCTGTCCCTGGAAAAGCTTTGGCTGCTATGGGCACTGAAGAATAGGAGACTCTTTTCCCTCAGTCTCCAGCTGGACTGTATTTCCCACCACACAGCCCAGGGTTGCATTGCAGCACCCTTCCTCCCCGGGGAAGAGGCCAGAGGGTCTCAGGAGAGACAGATTCACCCATAAGCCTGACTCAAAGGAGGTTGCAGCACCCAACCTTGGATTTCTCACAAGACTCTACTGCTTTTCCATGGGGAAAATATTTCTCATCTGAAACATTCCAGTTTAATTCCTACCAAAGTCAGCTTTTGGAGCAGATAAAAATTTCCTTTTCTTATTTTCTGGGTTTTTTTCCCAATCTGCTGTCTTGCTGCATTTTTATACTTCATCAGACATAACAAAGCCACCCTCAGTACATCATAACTGTGCATTAGATAATGATCTAGCTGTACTCATATTTTGCTGTCTTCCTGGCTAGTTTAAATGGATGTTTTGATTCCTGGCAAATTCACAAATTAGGTGGCAAGGGGTAAATATGCAGTACTTAGCATGCAAAGCAAAATCAAGGACACGTTGATCTTGGTTTGGCTTTGCATTGTTCAAGTGTAAACAAAGTCCTGTGACTTCCATAAAAGAAAGCTAAAAATGAAAGAGTATGACTGGGACTTTTTTGTCCAGTGGAGATTTTGTGCCTCCCAGTGCTAGGGTTTAACCCCTTCCTGTTGCTGTGTAGGCAATTTCTTCCAAGTTTGGTAAGATTTATGGAAAGAGCTGTTGCCCCATCCAAACTGACCTATTCACCTTCTTTCTGGAGAAATAGAGCACAGGTTACAAGAAGTGAGAAAGATACAATAATCCTGGCTTATCCTCTGCCTGGTGATGCTGAGTTACATCCTATAATCTTTTTTCCAGGGCAGAGCCTATTATTTGAAGTGACAGGACACAGAACAGAAGCTACAAGTTTTTCTGACCCAGCACATACATTGCCCTGGATGTCATGGATTAATGGGCTGCTATAGATAGTTTATTCCTTCCCCTCCTGGATATTACTACCCGAGTCCAAGCAGTAGCTTCTGCTTCTCAAGATGGTGCAAACAGCCTTTAAAAGGCTGATTAAGCACTCAGGTGCACACAGTACCTGTAGCTGACATGGGTCAGGGAGTAGCCGATTTCTGTCCTGGAGCTCCCATCTCCTATGGGTTTTGTCCTGTCCAATGTAACTAAGTGAACTCACTGACACCTTCGACAGCTTTTTACCTCAACTTGGGATAGTGACTTCTGCAACCTAATAATATACCCCTCCACTAAACACTGAATCTTTGCATTGATTTTAGATAGAAATATGGTAGAGAAATGACCCTTCTGCAAATACAGATTTTCTCCAGCTTCTTTTTCAAGAGACTATCAAAGCACAACAAATAAGTTCTGCCATAACTCTGGCTATAGCTCTGCTCACCCATCTGGGAAGTAAAGCAGCATCAGTCCCAATTTTGGCAGGAGGTGCCAAGGGAGGCAGTTACTGGTTCAACCCCAGCAATGGTAGGGAGTAGGAGAGACAAGTAGTAAGATCCTTGAGGCTAGAAGTTTATTTGGAGATGATATTCAGTTAGAAGACTAACAGAAAAGAGGGGGGGGAAAAATTTAAAAATGTATTTTTTGTTCTGTGATGACCTGTGAGACCTGGAAGCCAGAAAAAATTCCTTCTATCAGAAAATGTAATGAGGACAGGTGAAAAAGCAGCACAGCAAAAAAAAAAGCAGCCAGTCTTGGGATAAGAGTGAAGGGGATGGGGGCACTACCATGCATGGCATAGCACCCAGAGTATGAATACCAAGCACATCTGAAGATGAAGAGCTAACTCTTGCTGTCCTTTCCCTCCACAATGAGGGTCAGGACTGAGCAGACACATGTAACATGGATCATGTTCATGACAGAGGCTGTTGAGGATGGCAGAAGAACAGAAAGCTGCAAACGTGTGTGAGGGCGGCCAGGCCTTGGCACCAGGAGCCATCACCCAATAAGGAAATGCTGTTTGCAACCAGCAAACGAAGGTAGGAGCTGGAAGCTAGCACTGCCTCTTGAATCTAGCTCCTCACCCTTCAGATGGGCTTGGCAGAAAGCAGGAACACTCCTACAGCCTTCATGCCACTTTACTTGAAACAAAGTATTGGGTCACCCAGGAGGGTGAGCAGTCACTTACTGGTAGTGCTAATTGCACCATGATTTTATACCTAGCCTGTCTGGGAAAACAAGCACCAAAGGCCCAAGACAGTTGCTGCCTGGAATTTTTTTTAATTAGGAGAAAAATTAAGGCTGATGTGTGCAATACAACTTCTGACAAAGCAATCACAAGCACTTGCTGCAGCCCTGCCCTGCCTTTTCCTACCGCAGTGGCTGTGACTGTGCCTCTGATGAACCTGGCACCTCATGTTTTGGAGAATAAGGGTAAGAAAAAGAAGGAAAATGAAAGGAATTATTTTTTCAAGAAGGGGATAGAGGCACAGCACTACATGTTAATCTATTCTGGTGTACAGCAGCCAGTCTAGCTTCTAGAGCAATGCTTACTTGTACCGTGGCCTGATGTTTTCTGAGAAATAAGTCTTATTTAAGTGAGACTTCCAGCTCCCTGGGGAGGGGTGCATGTAGTTACTGAGTTTTCCTCTTTACCACATGACATGCAAGAGATCACAACAAGCTGGAGATAGAGCCAGACCTGGCCCCTGTTCATGCCATGCTCACTAGATTATTTCCTTTTTCCGAGGATGGAAAACCAGCAGGATCTACCAGAACTGAAACACTGAATTGCCAGACACAACCTAAACCCTAAAGCACTTAGAACAAATACAGAAGTTACTTTTGTACTTCAGTACTAAAATAGCTCAGTCCCACAGCTCCCAGCTTGAATTCCACACCATAGGTGTTAGGGTGAGGCTCGCTCCCCCAGTGTGAGCAAGGCTGCCAAGAGCCTCACTGGCAGCCAGTCCCTGGGCTGCACTGGGCAGGTTCCTGCTGAGCTGCCTCAACTTCTGCATGTAGGGCCAGAAACCTCCTGGGAATTGACACTGGACGGGAAGAACAATATGAAGATAAGAGGTCTAGCCCACACTGGCAGCTCATCTTCAGACACACACACACACACACACAGAGCTCTGATTTAACTACCACATTTGTGCCTTAACCACAACCACCAGATGCACCTCAGATGAAACTCAGACCCTAATACAGTTTCCCACCAGAACTTCCTTCCAGCTCAGACACTGCTTCACCCAGCAAGTCTCTGGTCACCTGGCAGAGGTACCATGAAATTACAGTTATTATGACTCCCGTGTTCTTTTCTGACCATCCAGTCTGGGCTTCTGCAAGTTAATAGCTTCAATGCATCCTCATGCTGCATCCTCTCCCCCCAGGATCTTATAGTGGTGTACTTTCCTTGCAGCCCATTTTTTATCCCACCACTAGACCTGTAGTAAGAAGACCTCTCTCCTGCCCAGCAAGTCCCCAGCAGTGCAGATGCCAATAGTGACTGTGCCCCAGCCCTGCCTCCACCCTGCCCACAAGCCATCACTCACTTCCCTCTTAGCCTTCTGTGCTCTCACAAGCCCAGGACAACTCATTGGCCCACCTAGGATTCGGGGCAGTTTTCTGCCCCAGGAGACAAAATCAGAGGTTTTTATTAGCTAACAGCCCCTTACCAGTCTCAGCCCACCTCCTACTCCCCTTCTGTTTGGCAGTGTTATCAGAAAAGCACCCAAGGCTAAATAAATACAAGCATCGAGATATAAGTGTCAAGATTTACGGGGTATGTCATATATCCTTTGGGGGAGAAGGTAGCTTGCCTCCTAAACACACACATCCATCTCCCAGGAGGAGCTGGGAGACACCCAAGTTTCATTCTTTTCTGCCTCATTTTTCTTTACCCTCATGAAGGGCTTAGCTGATTTTTGTCATTTTTCCTTGTTTGTGGTGGTAGGTAACACCAACCCTTAGCACAGGGTTGAAAAAAGCACAGTTACTACCTTTCCCCACAGCATTTTATCTTCCACCTTCCCCACTGAGACATGCTATGGTGTTGTGTCCTGCCCTGGCATGGGCGGCTGCCTGCAGATGCCACTGCCATCCAGATAACCAGTGGTTATTGCTATGATGGTCTCCGAACATCAATACCCAGAGGAAAAATTAAGGTATTTATTAGGCCATGTCCATTTCTGAGCACACAAACTGGGATTGGGATCCATCACCCCATGGTCCAGATAGGAGGAGAAAATAAGTCCCTTGCACCTGTCTGTGAGTCTTATTGACAGCAGAGAGGAGCTGTATTTGATTTATTTTTTTTTTAACAGCTCTGTAGATCATGTCAGCAGACAACAATGTGCTCACTCCACAAGACACAGAATTTGACAGGCAAAACAACCTGCCAGTTACTTATCATTAGTGCAAATGACTGATTTTTCGGTTCACTGGCAGTTCAGAATAATCTGAAGGTTTTATTTTGAGTCAAACTGAAGAAATTTTTTTCAGAACTTTCAGCTCACCTTGATATTTCACATTTCTGCTCCAATCTCTTTAAAAAGAAACTTTTCATTCTCTTTAAAAAAACTGCAAAAAAAAAGGATGCTTCATTTGATGCCAAACTATTTCTATTAGTTTAACTTCCACATAAAAAAAGCAGACATTTCTCCTAGTAAAGAGAAAATTCCGGTCAGTTGAAACCCCAGATTTTCCTTGGACAAAGCCCTTACATGAAAATTTCTAAATAGCCTTAGCCTGCCTTCCCTTCCCCACCTTCCCCGCTCCTCTCATGGTGCAAAGGCCATCACCCACTTCAGTTTTTTGTAGACTCAGAGATCACAGTCAAAAGGGAAAGGGTCACTCATTTCCCATCACTCTTCTCCCTCACTCCCAACAGTGTCCCCATGACCTTTTGCACCTCAGCAAAATCTTATTCGGCCTCATCCCCGACTATTTTGGCCATCCAGAGCCAGCTTTATGTCATCCACTGGCTTGGAAAGAAAAACACGTTGGACATTCAAACAAGGGAAAAAAAAAGCAGTAGGTGTGCAGGCCAACCGTGCAGGTGCTTCTACAATTGAGTCTTGGCTCAGGGCAGTAGGCATTAGTGACTTTTAATTTCCTCTGTCCCCAGGCATCCTGGATAATATCACTCAGATAGCACTGCTTCAACTCCTGACCTGGCAGACAGTGCTGGGTGTCCCACCATGCTCCATTGAGTATGGTAAGCTTCACATAAACCTGCTAAGCCACTGGGCTACTTTGGTGAGTCACTTAACACTGAACGTGCTTTTCCCTACAACTTTGCAAGGAATCTACTGCCAGGGAATTAAAGACCCCCAAACAAATTTTAAACACAAATTGAATTTTTTAATTGGACTGGAGTGCTGAAGCATATTCAGATCTTGACCTCAAATCAGATCAGAAAGGAGAAGTAGGAAGTCAGTTGGCTCTGGAGGTTTGCAGGAGGTCACAGGTGCCTTTAATAACTGATTCTTCAAATTAATAGCTTGGTTAGGGATGGGAATAGACTAAAGATGTTACCAAGGAGTTGAAGTTTTAGTCCAGTTTGCTTTGAAACAAGAGCCAATATCACAGGAAGATCACAACTGGAATAGAAGGTTGGAGACTCATGGATTACCACATTTTAGCTCCTGCTATTATTGCAAACTTTCTCTTCTTGTAATTGTGACAATTTTTTGAAATTTGTCAAGTCACATCTTTAGGCAGGACTTTCTTGCATTCATTGCTCCTACTGGGAAGCAATTTCAAAATCTGAGGGTTAGAAACTTTCTCCTAATTAGAATCCCAAGACTCTGTGGTTAGTGAACAACATTCTCCTTTAGCTTTAGTAGCTATTCTGCTCATGTCTTTGGGAGCAACCCATCAAGAAGGTATAGACCTGAATGGCAGCAAAGAGGAAATTATATTTGTCTCTGCCTTGAGAGAACAGTTGCCAACCAACTGCTGTATCATGACCACACTGTTTTAGTTGATGTCTATCAATCAGCTGTTGGTTATCCTGAAAAAAGGTTTGAACCATTACTTGACCTCCAGCTGTCCAGAGCGCACTTTCTGCTGTAGTTTGCCCCACTGATCTGAAAAACCTACATATGATAGATTGTAGGGTAGGTACCAGTTGTTGCAGGGATCCCATTACTGTTCAGAACAAGGACAGGATTTAGTGCCAAGGTAGAGTGGGCTTCACAGGTCTCAAGGGCTGACTGCTCAAGCAACCACTAGCTGAGTTGGCCCAGCTGGGCAGTTGTACTGCTGCCCTGTGCAGTCTCCCAACTCATCCTCATTCTCTGCCTTGGCTGCACGTGGGAGCACATTTCCAAAAGCGCCAAATGGAGCTCAATTGAGTCAAGAGTTTTCATGTAGCTTCCTGGAGCTGCTTTGAGAATTGCAGGCTCCAGGTAGAATTTCAGATCTACATCTCCAGTTCAGCACCTGCCAAGGATCAACAAGAACATCTTTGTGAGTTTCTGAGAGCCATTGAGTTGCAAAGTGCTTAAGCATTTGGCTGGTACTGAAAAACCCACTCTGATGTTTATTCAAGTCATGACCTGAGCACCCACAGCTCCAATTTGCAGACAAAAGGAACCAGGAGCAGTCGGCATTTTTGAGCATCTTCGATCTATTAACTGACATTTTCTGAAGATGAAAAGACTTTGGGTTGACTGCCCAGGAGAGAAAGCCCCCTGCCCCCAGGACAGCTCCTGCATGGGCCTTGGCTCTGGGCCCAGTCAATGTCAACAAGCTTTGAGCATGACTTATAACACTGTCTGAGACAGCGAAGAAAGAGGAAACTCCCATGGCAGCATTCGCATCACATTCAGGTCTTGTTGATGAAACTACTAGTCATTAATGCCAAAAACATGGGAGTTTTTTTTTTTTACCATGTGGGCTTCAAAATTCACATCAACAGGCAGAGTAGCATCTTTCAAACAGCTCCTTGGAACACCTCTGTGCCACAAGCCTACCCCTCACACCCGTCTGGCAGCAGGCTGGCCCATGGCAAGGCACAGCTTCCTCCTCATTTCATCCTCCTCCAACACTCCCATTTGCGTTTTGTCCACTTGTTGCATCCTGTCTAATTCCTGTTCAGGCGTTCGTCAGGGAGGGGAAGGTTGTTTTTGCTCCTCGTCTGTGCTGCACCCAAAGTAATGAGCCCAGAACCTTTATGCAAACTCCTACCTGATACTCTGATTTAAGCTGGGACTACAAGGAAGATTTTCTTTTCTTCTTCCCTTGACAACCAAGTGGAAAACACGAAGTTTTAACAAAACAAAGATAACTGGGAGATGTTCCTCAAGGTCTGCCCAAAACATTTAATTTGACAAGCAAAATTCTGGGGTTGGAGTTATTGACCTTCACCCCCCCCCTTTCCACACTTTTAAACAACATTTCTGCACATAGAAAAAATCCTTTTGAAACAGAACTCAAAATTCTCTCTGCAAGCTATGGGAAAACGTTTGATGCCACATCCCTGTTCTTCCCTTGACCAAAACTCAAACCATATTTGACACTAAAGAGCAAAGGGGCTGGGCCTTACAGAAGTAGTTCTGGGGCAAATTTCCTGCTCATTCACAAACTCCAGCCAGTTCTTCATGCAAAGCAACACAACCATGACTTCAGGTCATTTATGACCTTGGCCTTATTCAAAACAAATGAGAGCCTATTGCTTACAGATTCCAAGTCTTAATCCCCAAACATCCAAAACCTCACTTTGTTTGCTCAGTATTCAAAAAATAAAGGGTTTTCTTTTTTTTTTTCTCCCTCTTTTCAAACAAATCCTTCCTGCCTTTGGACAAGCTGACTTTGTGTGTGTCCTTGAGTACGTTCAAAAGGAAGGCAGAGTGTTTCTTTCTCATTACATGGCTTGGCTTATCAGCCCAGCAAAGGTTTGGGTTTCAGGTGTGGCTCCATGCCAGGTGTGACAGGCCACTCACCATTCACACAGCACAGAGGAAGGGGTACAAAGCATACATAGGCTTATAGACTTTTCTTTATCACAAGCAGCAGGAAACCATGCTCTTACCCACTGATCCTCACAGACAAGCAAACAGCCCCTAGCCCCAGAAGATGGATCAGGAGGAATCAAATTATATTTAACAGGTTGATTGAGAGATATTATGTGATTTGCCCACTGAAAGCAGGAATAGATTCTCAGCTGTATTTCAATTTCACTGATCTACGGTTGAAATCCACAGAGAAGAGGGGTTCATAAAACTGGTGCAAGATGTTTGCTTCTTCTAATGTATTCTGAAGAACATTAACACAGAGAACTTTACCTCCTAAAGTGGATTGGAAATTATTTACAAGTGAAGGACCAACAAGGAAATAGTTCCTAGACAGGGTGATGAGCTGGTGTGCTGGGTAATGTCACTGTAGAGACAGGTTGTATCCTAGGTTATCCATAGACCTGACCACCCTGAATCCATTGAGGTGTCTGTTACTGCACACTAGCAGCAAAATAAATTGGTAATTCAGCTTCCACCTATTAATTGGGAAACTGCATATTGTATTTACATATAAATGTAAAATAATCTACATGTGAACTGTTTTCATTTATGTGTCATAATGAAAATGGACTCCATATGCTGTCTGGATGTTCAACAACATCCCCTCCCCCCGTCCCAAGACCTTCTACCATTCTTTCTTGTGCCAATTTTCATTCAATATCTCATGAGGTTACTCAGAGGTTACTGCTAGGATCAAATACCACGATTCAGTTTTGGGCCCCTCACTACAAGAAAGACACCGAGGTTCTGGACCATGTCTAAAGAAGGACAATCAAGCTGGTGAAGGGTCTAGAGCACAAGTCTTATGTGGAGCAGCTGAGGGAACTGGAATTGTTTAGCCTGGAGAGAAGGAGGCTCAGGGGACACCTGAAAGAAGGTTGTAGCGAGGTGGGGGTCAGTCTTTTCTTCCAAGTAATAAGTGATAGAACAAGTGGAAATGGCTTCAAGTTGCTCCAGGGGAGGTTTAGATTGGATATTAGGAAAAATTTCTTCACTGAAAGGGTTTTTAAGCAGTAGAATGGGCTGCCCAGGGAAGTGGTGGAGTCACCATCCCTGGAAGGATTTAAAAGACATGTAAATGAGGTTTAAAGACATGGTTTAGTGGTAGGCTTGGCAGTGTTAGGTTAGTGGTTGGACTTGATGATCTTAAGGGTCTTTTACAACTGAAATTATTCTATGATCTTTAAGAAAATATATCTCCAGCAGGATTTGTAATCAACAGTCAACATCTCTCTTTCACCATTAGATACTATGCCCTAGTGTTCTTCAAGTGCCCAAAGAGCTGTCCCTTTGACTGGCTAAAGTAACCAAAAGAGCCTTTGCCTGTAGTGGACTGAAAAATGGTGCCTTTGGCCAAGGGGCCACCTGTTTCTCCTAGCAGACTAACTCTTGCAAAAAGGAGGGAGGGGTGGACATGGGAAGTTTCTCCAGAGTTATGGTACATTTAAGGAGATTGCAAGCTCTGAGAGGGTGGTGCAGCCAGCGGTAGCTCATCTAAGTTCCTAGCAATCGTTGCACTCGAGTTAGGTGTCTCTGTACCCTGGAGAAGTTGTAAACATTTTCAGGCTGTAGGTAATCCCCAGGTAGATAGTTTTGGCTCTAGTTAATTACACCCTGCAGCTCTACTTCACTCACAGACTGAATTCGTAGCCATGAATTCACAGGCTGAATTAATGTCCCTGATTCATAGCCTGGACAGAGCTCTTACAACAGGGGAACCTCAGGCACCCGGTGCTTCTGGTGCAGGTTTTCAGGTGGCATGCCAGTTCAGCAAGACCTTCAGGATTTGTCAATGATTCCACAGGACAAGGTCCTGAGCACTCAGGTGGGTACCTGGTTCCTTCCCACATCTTGGGGCAGGTTCAGTATTCCTAAAACCTTTCTTCAGGTTGAACTGTTCCCTGAAGCATTCAGCAGATACAAGAGCTCAAGTCACTTTTAATGCTAACATGCATGTCGTGACCATGGGAGCACAGTATCCTGCAGTGTTAGAGGTGTTTACCATCGCAATAATCCCACAAGTTAGGGCAGCGTTGCTATTCCCATTGTACTGCTAGGGAACTGAGTCACAGCACTGATGTAACTTGCCTGAGGCAGAAGATGAAGTCTAGGGCAAAACAGCAAACTGAATACAAGTATCTCAAATTCCTGGCAGGCACTCCAAGCTCAGGCCATCCCAATGGCTTGTCACATTTGTGAAAACATCTGGAAGGGCTTTAGGTGGATGTCTAAGATTTTCTCTTGCTTAAGCATGCATGGAAGTGCCAGCCATACCTATTTGGGTGAATCTGCTGCAGCAGTATGGGATGCCATTGCATCACAGCCCAATTAAATTCTGTAAAACCCTCAGGAAGAGAACCTGGTGCCAGGCACGGGATCACCAGGCAAACTGTGGACACTCAAAGAACCTCCAACACAAGCAGCATCATGCGGCACCTGATCCAAAGCCCAACAGCAGCCATCATCTCCAGCATGCTTTGAACACACTTGTTCAAGTGATCACTCAGCACCAGAGGCATTTGTGAGAGATCTGTGTTTGTGGGTGATAATGTCCAGCTGGCAAGAGATAACTATTAGGCTTTTACAGTGCCCTGAACACACTCCAAATCAAGCAAACCCAGGTCTTAAAGCCATAAATCATAGCACAATGTTTTGTCTTCCAAGATGAAGCTCAGGTCTTTTAAAATCCAGCTTCAACATAATGCTCAATTAAAAGTGCAGAAGCTACTTAATGACTGACCTTACTAGCAATGCTCCTTGAGACTTTGAGATGCCTCTATCTATTCAGAGAGCAGTCAAGAGGTGACAATGCTCCATCTCTGGGTGGCTCTATATTGTGGGGCTTTGTTTTCTCAGGACGATAGTGAACATGGGATGAAAATCCTGTTGAAACCGATGGAAGGCATTGGGCTCAGTTCTCCAGCAGAAGGGTACGAGCCACTAGGCACCAGGGTGGGCTATGGCAACTTTTACTTTTTATATTGCAAAGCTAAAAACCCTGCCTGGACTTTGTACAGCTGGAAGATGAATGGAGTCACTGCACAAAAACCTCCCACCACTGGCAGCAGCAGAGAGATAAAAGTTGCTAGAATTTGATTGCACCCATTATTAAAACTTATCTTTAACCATCTCTCTGTCTATTGATTTCTAGCCAACTATTAACTAGCAATGACCTTAGTGGCTTGAAAATAACTGGGGAAGTCAAGTAAACAAAGGGGAACCCAGCTGCATACAAAGAACCGAGATATTTACAGAGACCCTCTTTGCTTCTGCCCATTGCAATAAACTTGTGCTAAGTATTTTTCCACTTAAACATCTGAGTCAATGATCCCAGAAGCTGAGGGTGTGGACAAGCAATTGAGTATACAGAGAAGCAGAAGGAAGGAATAGGAGCTAATTGTAATTGTGTCTAGAGCCCTAAATTAATGTAATCTCAGGCAAAGTCAGAAAACAAAAGCTCAGGTTTTAGGAGCTTAGCTCCGTTGGCTGTGAGCCCTCATGTATATTAAGCAGAAGCATTAATTACACACAGGTCAATTTGACTTTTTCAGGCCATAGCATTATACTGTACCTAGTGTTGAAAAAAACACTTTGTGTTGTTTAAAACCCTAATGAAAATGGGCAATCACATTTCTTTTCAAATGAGAAAACACATATTTCATCATACCTCTATATTCGATCATCCAAGCTGCTTCAGGCCTCACCATTCCTCTTTGTATGACCTAAGAATTTGCACCCTATGTCCTTTCACTCCACCTGCACATCTACCCTAGTGTCTCCCACGTTTTCCTTTGTACAGAGCTCTGAGATCCCCTCTACAATCACCATGACCTACCCCTTTCCCAGCCCAGTACCACTGGCATCCTCAAAACTCTCCCCCTTCCCATACACTCAGGTCCTTCCCATGTCCTGTAACTATCAACTGGGAAAAAAAGCAGTATTTGCTGTGCCTCGTTTCAGGATATTTGTACCTCAACTGGACAGTCATCCAGTTGTCCAAACTGTACCTATAACTTTTGAAAATTCTCAGAGTCTTGTATACAGAGCACACTATTGCCTTACCATTGATTTTCAAGAAGCTTTTAGTAACAAGATTATTTGGATGTCTACTTCCCTGTTTAGATTGGCTGAAGATGGTCAACAGGTTCTAAAATTTCTGAAGGAATACAATAAAGATACCAGTATTACTATTTCAGCAATAATTAACATTCCTACACACCACCTTCTGCACTGCCTCATTTTTGACCTTGCTTAGAATTATGATCAGAGCAGTAGTTCCTAAGGAAGTATCTCAAAATCTTGGAAAAATATTGCCAATGTGTAAGCCTGTTGATTAAATCCCTTCGTGGATCCAGTAGCCAATCCGTGTGTGAGAGAAACATTAAACATGCCCGAAATTAGGCCAGTTGTGGTGACTCTGCAGATAGAAGTGGGAAATTCCAGAGAAATGTGGGATCCATTGGGTTTCGAAAGTCAAATGTAGGTTTATTTCTCCTTAAAGAACAGAGGTGGGGGCATTCACATATCCAAGTTCACAAAGGGCAAAGTCAGCTGTAGTGGAGCAAGAGCAGCCAATGTCTTTTTAGTCATAGTCCCACACTACAGAAAAAGCTCTTGCAAAATTCTGGTGCTTCCAGTGTGTGGGGAAATTATTTAGAAGAGCTTTGTGTGCTTTCTCATTCTCACCATAGGCAAACCAGGCCTGCAGGGGCAGCATAAACAAAAGTCATTTGAGGCCAAAAGAGGAAGCTATCCAAATTCTTCCTAATTTGAAACCTAAGTAGAATTCTAAATATTTTGGCAATTCAGCCATCCACACAGATGATTGTTTTTGGACTGACACTCAGATGATCCTCCAGCCAGCCATCCTCCTCAAAGAACTTTTGAACCTTTTGACGCAATTTGGCACATTTGAAAGAGTGGTAAAGATTTTGTCAACAAGAAGTGCCCGCAAGATTTGGGAGAGCACATGAAGGAGTGGAGATACAGACTCAGATGAGCTCCCCACAGTGGAGAGGCACGTGGAACACAACCCTTAGGAAATGGCCGCCTGGCCAAACAGCACGTGTGTCCTGACTGGCCAACTATTGCTTGCACAGCTCTGTCCCAGCTACAGCATTATGTTATCTTCAGTGTCCTAGAGTCACAGGAAGAGCAGTGTGAAAAGAGCTGGGGTTATTATGGTAGAAACAGAAGTAGGATGAAAAGGCCAAAGGACAAAAATCCACAGGAGACTTCAGTAACTCTGGTGTTCAGGAAACAACAAGGCTCTTTCCCATCCCTTCATCTTCTTCCTGTGAAGGGTGAGATTACCCACCCTAAAGGCAGGAAGACACATACACCTCCCTCACCAGAAGAGGCACGGTGTTATAATAGCAGGGCTATTTTTTCCCCAGGAAAAAGGATGAAATCAGCTATTTACACTGGACAAATTACAAGCTCTGGAAAGCACATGAGGCACACAAAGAGAGCAGTTGTATCACAAATAAATTTATGGTAGGGGGAACTTATTGATTAGCTTTGTAAACACGGTTGCCCAATCAATAACAATTTCTGGAAATGCCTGGTACTTATTTGGTGCAGCTTGTACAACGAGGATAAATAATAAGAGTACTTAAGGAGCGTGTCTCCCGACACCATTGCCGAGCCCCATACAACACAAAACCAGAACATGGTACAGCAATTGCACAAGCCAGGACTAATCCACTATAGTTCTAAAAAAAGAAAAATCACAAGCACAAATCCAAAAATAACCACACTATCAAAAGCACCTGATCCCAAAGGTACCTACAGAAGTTCCTGCTGCTCTTGCTGTAGATGGCTGCCACTGGACTCAGGAACTCACCCATCTGGGCAAGCCATGAGTCCTCCTATAATTCCAGCTCTATGGAAGGACACAAGACACTTCCCTCCTCCCTGAATGACTAGACTGCTGTAGGGGTGCCCCTGAGCATAGTAAAAGCTGCAGATCTTAGAGGAGAAAAAAAGGGACAAAGCAGCTAGCCAAACAATTAGCCTGATATGATGTCTCTGCGCCAGCACCAACCCGATGCTATTCACAGTTCTCTATCCTCTTCCCACATCTTGCTCTCCAAAGGGATTCAGCCATGCTAGGGCAGTGCAGGGTCCCAAAATGGGCAGCAAGACCCCAGAGAGACCACAGCTGCTGACAGAACAGCAATGCATCAAGATGCATGGAGGGTGAACATCTCACCAGTGGGGCTGCTGTGAGCCCCCAGTTAACCCTGACCCAGGCTCCTGGATATACCACAGCCCTGTGCTAAAAGTAGCACCTGATGGGAAGGAGGGAAAATCCACCTCAGCTCCCCAGGGGCTTCTCTGCTTCCCTTATTCACAGATAGGAAGTTTGCTCACATTGTAACATGAGATCATAGCACAGGAAAGACTGAGGAACCAGACGCTTGTTTAAGCTGCAGTGTTTTTGCTGCAGCTGCCAAGGATAACGATGTTTGCGTGAAACGTGTTTACAGATATCTCTCACAGCTCTCCAGTGAGGTGGCCTGTGCAAGAGCCACTGGCCAGCTCATCACAACAAAGACTTTCACCCACCCTCATTATTTCACCCAGCTGCATCACACCAAACAAGATGAGGCAGGCAGATTTCCCATCTACTCTACAGCACCAACACTGCTCTTGTGAGTGATGGCTGGAGGAAGAGTAGAGGAAAACGTGCTTGCGACTTAATCTCTCACATAGTTTTTGGCTGCTAGTCTATTTGCATGTAGATTGGTGCCAGCCCAGTGGTGAGAGGACAGGATAGCTGCTCTTCTCACTGGGCATAGCCCAAAGGTGTTTCACATTCTCCCTTAGGGCCATAATGATGTTTCCCATCAGGACAGCCTTCCTCAGGAGGTCTCAGGACACAGGTTACTGGGGCAAATGCTGAAACCTTGTCTTCCCTACAGGAGAAGTGTCATTTACTCCATCCTTCAGTGGAGGACTCCATGGAGCTTCACTGGTTTGTAAACCATGGTAGCATGAGGAGAGTTTATGTGCAGTAGGGATGACTCATTTTTCTGCTCCTAAAATGTTGGTATTACTCACCAGAAAACTCCCAACATATTCTGAGGAATTTCAGTGCTTTTTCTCTTTCATGAACAGCTCATCTTGTTTGCTTCCTCATCACAGCATCCTCCTCATAAGAACTTCCTGCATCCTTTGCCATCACATCACATCATCACAGCAGCCAAACAGCACATGGAGTCTGGAAAAGACATTAATCAGAGATCACTTTGTTTCTTAGAGAAGGCCACATCAGCCTCCATGACTTCAGCCAGTGCTCACCAACACCGTTAGACGCTGAGGTTGTGGGTTGCATAGATTTTCCTTGTGACTCAAAGCAATTTTCATTTACAGGCTAGAGCTGAGCACACATCACCAAAGGGTGTATAAACGAAAGCCTTCAGGCTTATTGCACGAATGGGATTTGTACTATTACTTGATTTCCTGAGGCTCCTAGGAGGGAGTGAAGACATGCTGCTTTTGGGCAGGATTATGATATAGCCAGTATGGGGAATTAAAGACATAGCCAAGTTGCTTCAGCGATCTGTGCCTAGTTTCCCTAGCTATAAAACACGTTTTCTTTGCATTGACCTTGAGGCTAAACATAAATTTCTAGACCTGGAGTTGCTTCATGCAAAAGGCTGTACCAAAATAAAGACAATTTCTTGGCGACCTGAAAAGCAGAGAAAGTGAATACATTTAACTTAGGGGTGTTGTGGGCAATGTTCACCCTTTACTTTCTCTCCATCTTACAAAATCTTAGAATTTCTCCTCTTGCTTTTTGTTGTAAATAATTGACGTGTGAAGTGCTGACTCATAAGTCTGGGGTTACCGGAAAGAAAACTTTGTTTCTTGGTTAAAAAATTAATTTCATAGCACAGGCAGCTTCCTCCAGGGCTGGCTGGCAAGTCCTTGGTCACATAACACACCCTGCAGACACCAGCAACCCACCGACGTTGGATTTCTCAGATGGCGTGTGGTTCTGCCTCTCATTCTGCAATGGGGGAACCCAAACACTGCCCCATCAAAGATCTGGGCAATCCCATTTGAACAAATTGAACTGTAGCAGAGCTCCCTTCCCTTGGTACTAATGTAAGGGTAGGGCCATGTGAGTGTGCAAGGTCATGTTCTATATCATCTGGACCCACCTGGGCTTTTACCTGCTGCTCTGCTCAGGCAAGAGGAGTTTCTGCTGGGACTGCAATATCCACAAGCTGTCCCATTCTGCTGTGCCGGTTCAGCCATCATCATTTTATGCTGCCATCAGTTGCCTGACCACACAGGCCAACACCGAACTCAGCAACATGCCCTCAGAAGTCTTCTTTCAAATAATCCTGCCACAGGTTCCTGTGGGCCCAGTTCCTCCACTGCGCACTGTGGTGCCAGCATGGCCTGCTGGACACACAGGCAGAGATGGCTCCCTCAGCAGAAAAACACCACTGAGAGAGCTCAGCAAGAAACAACCAGCCCCAACAAAAACCACAAACAAACTGATTGGCTTCTGATTAAAGTAGCCCTGGCCTCACCCACCACCCCAATGAGGACCACCTGGGGGAAGCTGAGGCCACAAAGACACAGGTGGGCCAGGTTCTGCCTCTGGAACCTGAAGCCAGTGGGAGAAACAAAACATCCTGTTAGGCCGCGATTTATCCATAGGCCAACTTTAATTCGGGCCTCGTGCCTCAGGCCCCAACACTTCACCCCAGCACTTCACTTTGACCTATGGACAAATCACAACCATCATACCACCTCCACATGAGAACAAAACATACTGGTAGGCTGCCATTTATCCACAGGTCACTTTAATTCGGGGCCTATGCCTCAGGCCCCAGCACTCCACCTGCCGATAAACAGCAGATCAAATTTTGGCCTCCCCCAATTATTGCTGTGCCAAAATAACAGTGAAGAGTCTCCCCAGAGCTCAGGACTTGAGACTGCAGCATTGAGCACAAACCGCTCCATTCCTCAAAGATCTTACCATATAAAGGAACAGAGGAAATATTATCTGCGAGTCACAGGAGAGAAGATGCTCAGATCCTTACATTTTTTTCAGCACCTGACCTACACTGATTTCCACAGCAGCCAGGCACTCGCACTCCTGCAATGAGCCACACAGCAGTGACTCACCCAGCGTCAGACAGAAAGTCTGCAGCGTGGCGGCGAAGACAACTTCACTCTTCTGGTGCTCACAGAGACGCTTCTAGCACCCAGGGCACAGTGACACTTCCTCTCACTCTCTTCAAGCAGCATTATTTCATCGTGTCTGCTAGGCACAATTTCCTGCTGGAATTCGGTACTTTTATCTCTGCTCTTTGATGGACACCCCTGTGGTTCATTTGACTCATGTCCTTTCTAATATTTTCATGGCAGAATTCAACACCCCCTCCATTCTCCTTAGACTTTGCAGAAAAGGTGAATTTGGAAACTTCTTTCTCAGAGCAACTGATGATAGCAGCTCTATTGTGTCTGAGAAAATCACAGTCTGTGCCTTCAAAAACCATAGGAGTGTTGTTGCTATAGCTCTGCATTGTGTTGACTGTGGTTGTGCAAGGTGCACAATAGGGAACCAGCCTCTGTCCCACAGAGCTTGCAGTCTTAACAACAATCCATATACTGAATGTTTACTATATAAATATTTAGCCAAACAAAGCATCCAAATCACATAAAAGCTCAATGGATCAAAAAGGTCAATGGAGAAACTAGTTTTTCAGGAGACTCAGTTTATCCCTACTATGGTAATTTACAGAGCTTCCTTGTCACAGAATCATAAAATCATATAATCATAGAACATTTTGGGTTGGAAGGAACCTTTAAAGGTCATCTAGTCCAACTCCTCTGCAGTGAGCAGGGACATCTTCCACTAGATCTGTCTGTTCAGAGCTCCATCCAACCTGACCTTCAATGTTTCCAGGGATGGGGCATTGACGACCTCTCTGAACGACCTGTGCCAATGTTTTACCACCCTCATTGTAAAGAATGTCTTCCTTGTATCTAGTATAAATTTCCCCTCTTTATTTTAAAACCATCTCCCCTCATATTTAGAGAGAAGTCAAGTATTCAGTCATATTTAGAGAGAAGTGAAAGCTCATAAAGAGACAAAAAAGCTTGAAACCCTTATTAAGTAAAGCCTTCTCCACTTGAAAAAGGAGAGGAGTAGAAGAGCTCCAGAAGCTGAGCAGCATCTGCTTGTGCAGGACTGACAGACCTGGAACATATTCTGTTCCCATGGTATGGACAGATATCTGAGAGGTAGGGAGATATCTGAGAATGGGAGTTATGCTGCCTTGAATCTCATATATTAGGACAGATTAGTTTGTTGAGGACACATCAACAGATACAGATGCTGCTGTGTATGTGAATATGTGAGAGGAAAAGAGATGGCACACCACAGGCATTAGGAGAAAACCCCAAATCTTACTCTTTTATGAGGAGAAAGATTTCCTTGAGCTCTTGATGCTAATGGGAGTGAGGAAAAGGTGTTTCTCTTTGCTCTTGAGGAATGTTTTCCAATTTAAATAATAACCAACTCTAGAGTGAAGTGGGATGCTCCTATGCAGAGCCTATACAATAGCAATCGGGTTGGGTTTTTTAAAAGCAAAGCTCAGATCACTAGAAAGTGCTTGTGGTGCTTCCCTTTAGCACTCACATTACATACTGCAAACCACTGAAAGACAAAGAAGGACTCTCACAAACATGGAAACAGGGTAGGTTCACAAACCTACATCTACTTTAAGGGCTCTTAAGGATCACTGAGGAACCAGCATCTGAAGCCTGTGAGACCACTCTGTGGTCTAGGCTTGAATTCCTGCTGTTCCTCCATGACATCCAAGCACTGTCCTCCATGGCTGCCTCAGAGGGAGGGGGGAGGTCACCACAGGATCCGGTAACCACATCTCTGTGGTGGAAGGACAAGAAAGGCAGATGCATGATTGCAAAAAAAGAAAAAAAGAAACAACAAGAGCTTCATTTCCTCTTGGTCAGGCCAGCTTTGTTAACCAAAATGCTTGGAGAAACTGTGGGTACAAGCTGTGGGCTTGGTAGTGATGTGGGGGACAGTCTGAGCAAGGGTACAAATCTCTGGGGAGCAGTCAAAACCACAAACAATTTTTGTCCTTTTCAGCTATACTGAGGACAGGCCATGACTCTGCCCTTTGTCCTCTAAGGACCAGGGGCACTGGAGCATGATAGCTGGCCAGACTGCCTTGAGGAGACATTCCTGATACAAGTGATGGCTGGGTCCTGTTTGGAAACCTTCGCTACCTGAGACAAGGTACAAGGACTGATCTCTCTGAAATGTGTGTCCAAGCACAAGTGTCTCTGTGTGTGTATAAACATAAATATATGTGTGTGTATATATGTGTATGAACTTTGTCTTCAAGGTCACCTAGCACACACTAGCTTAGACTTTCTGAAGGAATGGTCACATGGAGGAACAGCCCAGGAACACACTACTTTAGAGTAATATAACTCCTGTTAGTTTTTACAGCCAGAGAAAGCAATTTGTATGGTTGAGCACCACATCTATCTTTACTAAATTTACCTTTTTGAAACGCAGTTGTGAACCAGCATTAAGGCACAGCTGTGACAAGTGTGTTTCAGTAAAGCTCGGGTTATTTTTCCCCGTCCAGTGGCAGCGTGGCCAGGCAGAGCTGTGCATTATGTAAGATGGGAATCAGATGACTGATATGACTCTTGCTTCAGCAAAGGAGAGCTGCTGCCAGCCGGGCATGTGAGCAGCCCTGCCTCCCGAATTTGAAATGAGAATATTTCAAAAGAGAACATGTCTTCAGTATTTTGGGGTTTGATGCTGTTGGGTTTTTTTAAATTTAGTTGTTCTTGCTGGGAAAAGCTTGTGGTTAGTGGGCTTTTACCCTGCATTTCCTGTCTCATGATCTGTGTCGTTCCTACTATAAAATACTGAATGAGAGATAATTCAAAACAAATTGTTTATTGTCATATTCTCAATGGCTGTTTTGACATTGCAGCCTCCTTTTCTAGTCAACACCCCACTCCTGTGAAGCCTGGGCACATGCAACTTGTCTTAGGGAAATCCCAGTCTTTCAGTTCTTCACTGCACTTGGGATTACCTTGGTTTGTAACACACTGTATTTTTTTTTTTCATGTGCATTATGCAAGATTTTTTTGAATAGACTCTTCTGGTAAGCATCAGACACAGTGACTCTTGGTAGGTTATAAACTGTTCTGTATAATGAAGGAGAAAAACTGTTGATTTAAAAAGGGCAAAGTCTGGGATCCAGAATCCTTGGTGTCTATTGCCAGACTGAGCAAGTTACTCTCTGTGTTGGTGCCTTGTACAGACCAGTTACACAAAGGTCAGGCACCCCCAACAGCCCCTCATCTCATGGTCACTGAAAGAGATGAACATTATGCTATTAAAGTTTACCCAATAACGTTTCCAATGCATCCCATCAGCAAAACCCTTGAGACTGCTAAAGCCACGTGCTCTTCACTGGCTGAAGCTCAAAACAAGTAGGACTTATGAGGTTGATCCCAGCAATTCCCCTTTGCTGCTCTCTAGTTAATGCTGCTGCTCCCGACTCCAGCAGCTTCTGAAAATGCACAGCAGATCCAGGGACTGTGCAGTGCAATGGTGCAGACACCTTAGCAATGCCCAGGGACCTCACAGGCTCTGCTGCAGGGTGGCCTTGCTATAGTGGCTGGACACACCGGGTAACACACAACCTGTTCAATCTTGCAGGCTTCACTCAGGCATCAGGGTCTTCCCTGGCTGCTGAATGCTGTAGGTATGTCCACTTCACAAGACACCAGCTGGAATTTCAGATATTTATTGCTAGGCAGAGCTCACTGTGCTCTAGGTATTTTCAGATACATGTCTTGTGCTAGAGTGTTTATATTACTGCAGCACTGAGGATGCCAATTCTTGGCCAGTATCTTTACTATGTGAGATACCATAACACAGGACAGAAAGATTGCATGCCCCCAGAGCTTACTGTGAGTATGGTCCAAAGGACAAGAGGTGCAGATGGAGGGGCTACTCCAAGAAAACACAGAGGTGACACTGGTCAGTGTGATGACCAGTTGTTTGAGTGCAACTTGCCCCTAATTTTTCTAAAGAGGGTGCTTGATGGAGGTCAGCAAGGCACCATGCAGGAAGTTTCAGAGTGCTCCCCCCAAGCATGTGTGGCTGCATTCACAGCATCCCATGGGAGAAGTCTCATGTCTCAGGGAGCATCCTGGCCAGCAACATCTACAGTGTGTGCAAACATTCCACCTATGGGAAACACACTGAGCTACTGAACATGTCTCCAGTTATTATAATGGAATTATAATGATGGGTAGTAGACCGATTGCAGCCTTGTAGCAATGCTGGAAATCTCACTTGAAGACTGCAAAACACACAGAGGTCTCCCTTTGCTAAGTCAATACCATCTGAGCCCCTCTGAGACCCCATCCAACTCAGGCAAATCAAACCACATCCATTTCCTCCATCTCAGCAGAGCTGCACGGTCTGGCAAGTGCTCTGAAACGTCTGGTGGAGATCTGCAGCTTGTAAATATGAGTGTAGCTGGGTACCTCTTCTAAGGAAAGAAATAGTTCTCTGGAAGATGGATGTCAAGAAGACAAGACTGCATATCACAATCATGTAACAATGGGATGGTGAAATTGCTGTTGCGTTAGAACGGAGCAACTCATGATTGCTCTGTCCTGCAAATGTTTTCAATCTTCAAACATTTTCCCTTAAATGCAAATATAGGTGATGATGTGCATTTTTACAAACACAGTGTAAAAAAAAGATCAATGGGGGCAATCAACACTGCTTCATTTTGATAACTTTGAAGTGTTTTGTGTTCAGTCACGTAAAAAAACCCAAACTTCATTAGCTTAAATTGTGAAATCAAAAGAAATTTTGAATGAAATGAATTTTTCATCTTGGAAATGATAAAGGGGAAATTTCGAACCTTTAAAATACAATTAAAATTGAAAAATTTGCCCAGTACAACCCCTTTCAAGGAAAATGCTTCATTTCTCATGTATTAGCATTTTTGGGGTGACAATGTGGTTCATCAAAAACCTCTGCACCTCAATAATCTGCATCTAGGCTTCCCCTGATTGCATGGTGCCTGTGAGTTGCCTAATTGCGTGTGACTAATACAATTTCATGTGCATTTCCGTGCGCTGGGGATTCATTGTTGCCACATACTACTATTGGGAAATCGCTAAGCGTGTGTCTATGAAACAATGACAGGGAGACAAGAGAACCTCCCCCAGAGAAAAGACCTAGGAGGAGGTGGATGACTGGAAGCGACAAATTATCAAGACAGAACAGAGAGAGAATAGAGCAGCTGTGCCTTCTCCCTGGCTTGTGGAGTACCAAAGCTCCTCTGTTGAGCAGACCTTACCATGATGGCCTGTAAGAGGTCCTTCTTTGATGATGTGAGCAGTGAAACCCTGAAGCAATGCTTGAGAAAGTGGGGAGTGGAAGAGAAATCTTCTCAGGGAGAAATATCCTGGGTCCAAAGACTCAGGTGGACAAGTCTTCAGCAGCACGCGGAAGGCATCTTAAGAGACCTTTCCCCAAGGGTAGAAAGACAGAGGAAGGGCATGAGCAAGCTCCAAGCAAGCTACTGTCCTCAGCAAGAGCTTGCAGCAAATGGCTATGGTAACCCTTCATTCAAAGCTCAGTAAGAAGGGCTGATACAGTGGGTACAGAGCCCTCCTCTCTGTGAGCAGCACTTGGACTCCCAAGCTGGAGGCCTTCCTCTGTGTCCAGCAGCACCCAGGTTTCTGGAAAGGAGGGTTGGTTTGTGAACAGACACTTGTGATATAGGGCTGCTGGTCCCACATCTCCATCCTTTGCAATAAAACCCCGTGTTGGTGAAGAGTTTCTGGGGACCAAGTGCAGAAAAGGGAGTGGGTACCTAATTCAGAGGGGTCCCTGGAGCTCAGGTGTGGGTCTGGGACTCTCTAGGAAACATGTAGGAGCTTCAGAAATGTGATCCAAACTGATGACATCCTGCAGAATAAACCAGTGGTTGAACCAGAAGAAGAAAGTAGGAGTGACCACAGTTTTCTGTTACTGGAAGAAAATGCTTCCACATTCTTGTATATGCATAGAAAAAATACATCACATTTGATACTGGAAGGTGATGCACATGAGTTCCTTAACCAGGAGGCTGAAGTGAGTCACCATTTAACTAGGAGAGCTAGGGAGTCAAGCCTAGACAACCTATAGCTTGGCACTAGGGATATGTTCACACGTGGTGGCACATCCTGTAAGTGGTTGAGTGAGAGGGAATATGCAAACCTTGTCCCTAAAAGTGGAGCAGCTTGTTTGGTGTGACTCTTACATGTGCTCGGAAAACATCTTCTAGAAAGTGTCCCACTGGGAATTAGGGCATTTCTCCACCTAGTTTCTGGATGTTGGAGGTGTAGGCTGTACTGTTCAACGCAACCAAGAACGAGATGTTGTGTTGGGTACAGGGGCAGAAACAGAAATGTGGGTGCCTCAAGAGTTGGAAGTTGTCAAAACATTTTGGACTAAGTCATGGCTAATGTTAAATGGCACCTGAGAAAGCTTCTTCTAGATTTAAGTTTTGGTCTTGTTTGCTTTATTTTCAGCCCCGTGTGCCTGCACACAACTCCCTGCATAGGAGGGGGAAACATGAAGATAAATCCAGTCAAAAACACAAGGTATTCAGATGCTGCAGAGAGGGGAGACCTATAAATATCTGCAAGCAAGGGGATGCAAACAGCCATCTCCCAGGGGAAGTATCTGCTTTTTGCAATGTTTATAAGCATAAAAATAAATGAATCAGGCAAAAGTCCTGAGGAGTCCACCATGCACTGCTGCTGGAGGGGAGGGGCAGGAAAGCCCTTTGATGAAAACTTTTGTGAGAGCAACAGGCTTTCCCTGCCTGGCTGCAGTCCCGGCCACCTGCACAGGGAGCTATGGGATGCTGCCCTGCCCTGCTGGCCCCTGCTGCTACCCCCAGCCCCCGGGGAAGGGCCCTCGCCCTGGCCCCTGCCTGCAGCTCAGAGGCTTTATGGGAATGAAAATAATGCTTATGGCAATAGAGATCTCATTATTGGTATAATTACTGATAATGGCACCCGAATAAAAAAATTGAGATAAATAATAAAACCTGTTCTGCAGGCAAGATGACAGGAAAAGGCCTTTCTAATCAAACAGGAGAGACCCATCCCTTTTCCTCTTCTAGCAGCTTCTACTTTGTTGCCTACAAAATGTTCATTGTTTCCATTCACTGTTTCTTCTTCTATCTTCTCCTTCCCCATATGCTTGGTGTATTTGCTTCCTCCTCTCTACTCATCTCAAGCCCCCCTAGTTACACCAATTTCTTATCATCCTCTTGATCCCCAAAGCCTTTTACTAACTGCTTAGCTGGCTTCTTGCTTTTTAAATGGCAGAGTTCTCCAAGGCAAGAGTCCCCTTTCTGAAGTGTCTACACTTCACACAACACCCCTAACCCTAACACCAGTCTTATTGTCTCCAACATCACACAAAGGGGTTTTAGTATCTGCCACAATGGGCTGGCTAATGAACTTGTTGCTACAGCTGGGCTGGTCTCCTGAGACATCTGTATGTGGAGGGAGTTCTCTTCAAGGGAGAGAGGATACACAATTTTGGATTGAATACAGTGCTCCAAAAAGGAAGGTGACTCATTGAGCCTAATCATTAGGGTGTGTGATGATATTATCTAATGAGGAAATGCTTGATGATGCTTTTAGAGGCTGCAGAGAGCAGCGAACTGGCTGTAGAGGAAATCAGAATGTGAGCGCTTTCGACATAAACAGCGTTCAAGAAATGGGATCTGAAATGTCTTTGGGGAGAAGAGCCGAGCAATTTCAACATCCTCATGCTTGCATCAGGGTGTGTTGCTGCTTCTGTTTTAATCTCACTTGTTCACATAAGTCTCTCCTTAAATATCCAGCTCTCTAGAATTCAGGACAAAGGAGCCTTGCCTGAAGAACAGCTATCGTCTCACTTGTTTTCAGAAGTTTGGTTTTGTTGTTATTGTGTTTTTTTCTAGTTGAACTGTGGATGAGGTTTTAATTAAAGGAAACTGTCAGGTTGGTGTACGTCCCAAACCTAGGTTTAGTTAAGTAAGGGGTTTTTGCACAGTCTCTAAGATAAAGAGAAACATTTCAGCTGTTGCTCTTTTGTTTTGCTGTAGGGTTTTTTCTTTGTTTTTTAAGAAATCTGCTTGAAATTGTTTGCTTGGCTTCCTCTAAAGAATCTGCAGCTTTTTGCTACCTCATGAGAACCAGAGTGAAACTGTGTAGAAATACAGAGTGGTTGTCCCCATTCTCTTTTTTTCTAAGTTGAGAAAGATGAATGGACTAGCTGCCTGACTTGCATTTCTCACTCCCGTCACTACTTGTCTAAGGCATCTGGGATATAGCTGGTCAGTTTTCAGTAAGGGACCATGGTAGTATCAGCATGCCACAGGAAAGTCAGTAGGACTAGACTCTGAACATGTCAGAAATACCCACCAGAGAAAAGCATGTTTTGTAGATCTCATCAGGTGGACCCTGGTTATCTTATTTAAGTCACCAGCATCTGAAAAACTAATGTACTTATCAAGAAAGAAATACTGCAGAGGGAATAAAAACTATCACAAATTAAAACTTGTCTCATCCCTTAAAATAGCAAGAAAGGTCTGCCCTTCCAAAAATTACAGCATCATCAAATTAGGCTTTCTTTTTTCATTCTTACACGAATTTTCAGTCTTATTTAAAATCCATTAGAGCTAGAGTGTTTTAAGCCTGTTCTTCGTGTATTCAAATTAAACTAAACTGACAGAGCACATACAGCCTTTTGCAGCCCTTTGACTAAATGATGTTAAGCTGATGTAAGTAGCCTTGGATACTTTTCACAAGTGTAGACTGCAGCCATTGCAGCTCTGCGTGCATATGAGACTTGAGCTCTGTTTTAAGTAAGAGAAAATTAAATGAGAATAGAATCACAATCAAATGAAGGCTAAGGTCTTGTGTGAGCACTGTGGCAGCTGTATCTCTGATGCAAATGTCTGCAGAAATATCAGGAAACCCTGGTGCAGGTGTTCGGGAATCCAGACATAGTTACAGCAAAAATTTTGTTTTTTAATTTTTTCTTACTTTCTCCTACTCTAACTAAATACATCCCTGGGCTTGAAAGCACTGTGTGGGCTAAGGGCAGGCTGGTCTGATGGCTGCAGCTGTGTGTATGTGAGTGTATGTGTGTGCGTTCCTTCTCACTCTCCTAAATGTGCAGCAAAAGTGTGAAAAGGAGCAGCTGGCACATCTGAGAAAGAAAATTGCAGAGGAAACATGGCATATTTTTTAGAGCTTGATTACTGTGACATAAATCAGGAGAGCTCCTGTCTTCCTAGGAAAGACTTGAAGGTCAAGCAAAACAGAATCTGGCCTCCCAGTCCCACATGACCACAAGGCTAGTGACATACTGGGGTGTTCAGGAGGCATGGGCCACATCATGCAAAGATTGGGGAAGTGATGAGACAGCATTTCTGAAGAAGAGGTGGCTATCAAACACCCCATGTCTGGTCCTCCTTTCCGCAGTGTCTTTGCAAGGCTTTGCAAAGATCTTTATAAACCATTTGACATGGCCATGAAGAAGGAAGTATGTGCTTCAGAGATGGTGGCTGAAACACAGCAGAAGAGCCAGTTTGAACTGTTTTTATAAAATATTCTTCTCTTGAGTGCAGCTGCACTTCTAACGTGGATTGGCTGAGTCAGGAGAGCACATAAAGAAAAGCGGGAGCTCAGCTACTAACACGACCACATCCCACACAGAAGTGGACTAGCTCCATGCAGGTGCTGCACAATCTTCCAGTGCTTCCCTGCAGCTCACCCTTGTAGACAGGAAGGAGAGACAAACTTTTGCAACGCTCACCAAGGAAAATTCATCAAGCAGGTCAACTTAGAGTAGTGTTAGAAACCCATGGGATACTCATTCCATTAGTGAAGACTATAGATCCACCTCGCCTTACAACATGGTAAAGCTGGGCTGACTCAAGGGATTTGAGCATAGCTATCCTCAGGCAGTTCTGCAGGAAAGACAGCATCCAAGACCTGAGAACATCTCTTCTCCTTTGCTTCTCTGGAGCTTTATCACAATGGAGTCAAGGGTTCCCCAGATCAGATACTGGCAGACTGGAGAAGGAGCAGAGTGGGAAAAAGCCCTTTCCCACTCCTCTGTCCTGGAGCTGGTGTTTCAGGCAAGTGTGGCTTGGTTGTTCATGCCTAAATCCAAGAGATGGCCTGCAGATGTGTACTCCTGCAACTGCAGCCACAGTCAAGCCCATATAGCTTTGGCCTGGCCACTCTCTCCAATGCATTTCAAACTGCTGTGCACAGCATTCATCAAATCATTGTCAACCCCTGCATTTCAGGTAAGCTGGGGGACTGTGATCTTGCTAGGTTGCTCTACTGGAAGGTGCTACATCTAAGAGAACAACAATATAGGATCAATCTTCCCAATTAGGCGAGGACAGCAGATGATTATATATAAAATAATAATATATTTAATAGCCTCTTAGAATTCCTCTCTTCTGAGAATGTGATTCAATGTTGTTGTAGAGAAAATAGCACTTAACAAACCTGATTTAGTTCTTTGAGGAGCTTGCAAAGTTTCCTGATAAAGGTAACTACGCAGATAGGCTATACTTAGATTTTCTACAAGGGGATTGTGCTAAAACCATGACATCCTGCTTAAAAAATAGCACAGAATAGTATGAACCAGAGGATATGTGAGACACATTGAGAGCTGGGTAACTGACAGATCTCAAAATGTTGTTGTCAGCGAAGACTCGTCACCAAACAACAAATTCCAAGCAGGTTTGAGACTCAGCCCTGCTTTATCTGATGCTTTTTATCAATGATCTGGAAGATAATGTAAAATGGCCAGTGATAAAGGGCATGGATGACCTGCTTAGGTGGTTGAAGATGGTTGATGAGGCAGCCACATGAGGGGGTGGTGATCACTGGGTGAGCAGGGCTCACTTGGGATGTGTTCCTGAAGCCAAGGCTCTGAGATATCTGGAGGGAGAAGTGTGAGTTGTTCCTTATAAGCAGGACTGGCCACGTGCAGCAGAGCTCCTGAACATGGGCTGGAGATCATTGGAGGCAAGTGGTTCAGTGCAAACACCTCTCCTGGCCTGCTGACAAACAGGGGCAAGGGCTGCCTGGGAATGAGCACACGGAGAAGGTAGTAAGTAGGATCAGGGAGGTTAATTTGCCTCTGTATAAAGCACTGAGTCTAAAGTGGATAAGATAACACATCCAGGCCTGAGGCTCACATTTTAATATTCAAAAGGTGGTTAAAGTGAGGGCAGAAAAGAGCCACAGAAATGAATTAAGGAGTAGAGAAAATGCCTTAAAGCTACATACTGAAATTGTTCGATCTGTTTCATGCACCCAAAGGGGGAAAGAAAGGAAAATTGAAGGGTGAGTTAAGTTCAGCATATAAGTAATTTCATCAGAGGAAAACAGTGAGTGGGACAGAGCTTTTTAATGTAGTAGAGAATAGCATAAACACAAACCACCACTGGCTAGAAGCCGAAACCAGACAAATTCAAATGAGCTGCAAGGTGCACGTGTTTAACAAAGAGGTGATTAACCACTGGAACAAATGACCAAAGGGAGAGGTACCTTGTCCTTTTCCTGATATCTTCAGATCATGACTAGACACCGTTCTGGAGGAGATGTTTTAGGTGAGCACAAGTCACTGAGCACTGGTAAAGGGTAGCAAGGTAAAAGCAACTGGTCTGTACTCTATGGATCAGCTTACACAGTTTGATGATTCCCCCTCACCTAAATCCTCTCAGTCTCTGGTATCAATCCACTCTGCACATAGAAATGCCTTGTTCATCTGCACAGCGCCCTGTGTCACCACACCCCTGTTGTTCAGCGAACTTGTCTAGGAAACCCATGCCAGAGCTTGGTGTGGAATAACTCCTGATTCCCACCTGAATGTCTTGATTTCAGACACTATCTTCCCTACAAGAACCACAAGATTGTATCTAGGTCATGCAAACTTTCCCCCAGACACAGCCTCTGGGTATAACAACAGTGTGGCAGATACAGCATCAGATCATGCATTAGTATATGTGCTTGTAAAGGTTATGCCTCCGAGGCATCAGCTCAGGCTGGGAAAGGAGGGTTCATCCCTCTCCCAACATGGACAGCAGTAGATTGATAGGCTGACCCTAAGGTTTGTGATCTGTCCCTCATCCTGCATCATTAAGTAGTTTGTCCTGTACAACATTATACAAGATGGTCAAGAACAAAAATGGAAGAGAACATGCTGTATTTTCATGCCCACAGCAGTGCTGGGGGGGGTAACTGGGGAGAAGGGGCTTTACGTTAAAGTTCCCCTTGAGTTGCTTGCACGTGCATGCAGTCTGCATTACTGCTGAATCACTTTTTTTTTAAAACCAGCACATTATACAGGTGAAAATATAGCACTGCCATGGTCTATAATGGGTCAAGGTCTCACCAACACATGCAAAGAAGGGGGAAGTTGTTCATGTAGCCATGAAGAATGTTTTACCTCCTGTATCCTGTTCAGTTAAATGGAACCCAGAGTGGGTACCAAAGTTAAAAATATCTGTATAGTTTATGTAACAACATCTATGTATTTCTATTTATAAAGCAAACCTATCTCTTCCCTTCATGTACCTTGGGATGATGCTCCTCAGCAAATGACCCAAGCTCTCATAATCTCTACCCTTCAGCTCTGCTACAACAAAAAGAAAATCCTCCAAGTCTAGTAGGCGGGGGTCCTCCAGTTTTGGGTCCTGTCCTCTTCAAACCAGATGTGTTGGTTGGGCCGATGACCACAGGGCTTTCTTGAACCCCTCACTGGCTGGTGAGCGGTGCGTGGGCTGCCACACACTCATGTCTGTACATTGGCTCTGCCCCTGAGGAGCCTTCAGTTTAGCTGCCAGTGTCTACATTTGTGATGAATAAGCCATAAGTCCCCAGGCGGCTCTTCCAGGTCCACAGGCACTATGCTATCCATGGGACCCACTTCAACTGAGAAGGTGGAATATTCAAACACCTCTGTGTCCTAAAAGGCAAGTATTCTGGTGCTTGTCACCCATGACACCCACAATATGCATGGGAAACACATGGGATACAGTCTGCTCAGTTTAGGGGACCTTGTTTACCTGGAATTCAATGAGACTAATTCAATGTTTCCCAGCCACTCAGGCTCTTCTAAAGACTGACATGATTGCACCACGTAAGCTGGACGTGCTAATCATATTTCCTCACTAGCAACTTTGCTGAAGGGTCATCGACATACCATGCCAGTGTTTATGGAGCATACTGCAATGGGATAGATCCCATTAGGTGATGTTAGCGTGGAATAGTTTTGAGTCTGACACAAATCAGAAGCCTTCAAATTGTGCCTTGTGGTGGATGGGGAAGGCATCAAGAAGATGACCAGGGATGGAGATGGAGGAAGAGAATTGCTGCTGGTGCATAGCTGAGTCTGGGTTTCCATAGGATCTCCTCCCTGCTGCCCAAATGCCCTGTGCCCATGACCAAGGCACCTGGTGAGGCAGAATGTTTTGCTCCGCAGAGGAATTTTCCTTCAATGTGGTCAGGCAGGATCTGGGCCCTTCGTCCCACCTGTGCTTGTGCCAAGGGCCAGAGCACAGCACAGCACTAATCCAAGGCTGGTTTCTGGGACAGATTGTTCAGCCAGCCCCTAGTGCTTAATGCATGATCTCACCCAGTGGCCTAGTTTTTCCAGTGATAGTGCTTTTCAGGAGCTTTGCAAAGCCTTTCATGGCATCTAAGGGACATCAAGATGTGAATCCACCCCCCTGTGGCCAACCCAAGGGCCACAAAAACATCTTAGGCATGAGTAAGTGGAAGTAGCTAATATGACCTGCCTTGCAACTCTGATAGAATAACACCAACAGTTCAGCGCTTGAGTTCATTAGTCAAAATCTGAGTTGCATAGTTGGGCAAACATCATCCTCATTTGACACAATCACTGTTGTGGAGATGCACATGGTAAAAGAGCTACAGGCCCGCGGGCTGGGGATGGGAGGGGAGAGCTGAGGACCATGCCTGGAATCTCACATGCTGCTGCCCTGCAGAGGGAGGACGGGCATGTGGCATTTTCCGCTGGCATGCAAACAGCTGAGCCTATCTGATATCTGGCACACAAGTGCTTGGCCTGCTATTTACCAGCTCCCAAACAGATAGAGATGCAGAAGGGGTTGCTCACAGTTTTCCCACAAAAGGGAAGAGAGCAAAGGAGAAAGATGTGGTGGTAGAGGAAAACCAACCCAAAAAAAGAGAACAGGAGCAGGAGTGAGAGTTGTTGGTGCCCACAAGCACTCGCTCGAATAATAGCAATAATCACTGTCATCCGTAAGAGGCTCTTGCGCCAGGTTCTGCCTCTCCCCCTCCCTCTCTCCCCTCGCCTTGCTGTCTGAGTCACTGGATCTGAGTCACACTCCTGTTCTATTCCTGTACCCTTCCCTTCAGCTGGGGATGTAGATTTGTTTTGGCTGGAACGATCTGGGCGCAGGAGGGACCATCTGCTGCTAGTTCTTGCTTGCTTTGCTCTTGTTTCTTTCCCAGAGAAGGGAAGTGAGTGCTGCCATTGCAATAATTCACGGAGAGCATGCTGGGAACATACACCCCTTACTGTACAGCCAAGGACTGCCATTTGTCATCTGAAGACTCATTATCCATGGCTGACCGTGAGCAGTTGTCTCCACGTGCTTGAGCAAGCAACTCTGACAAAATCACTTCCCTGCTTTCCAGCTCTTCCCAAGGAGGGGATTTTTCCCTTGCTCAAACCCCAAGTGGTTTTCATGGGCAGCAGCGGTGCAGCTATGGGATCCAGGGTGGTTAGTACAAGCCTCTACATCGCTGTGATGAAGGAGAGGCATAGAAAACAACCTGACAGCATGCAGAGACTTGCTGTGGGTACGAGTGGTGAATGTTATGACGGAAGGAGTGCTCCCTTCTGGTTTTCCCGTCAGTAGCAGCAGCCACAGCCAGTGTGTGTGCCCTGGCTTTTGCTGCAACACTAGTAATTGGCAGTGGTGAGGAAATGCAAATTACTTAATGTCTAATCCACCACAACCAGTGTCTTGGCTGATTCCTGCATCCACATCCTGAATAGGAGAGCTAGTAGAGCAAAGGTGCATGAGAGAAGAATCCACTGAAGAACTGAACAAATGATAGACTGAAGGATGGGGCTGAATGAGCATGAGCAAAGGTCTGGGAGAGAGAAAACTCACACTACAGGCATGCCATGGTTTTCAGGAGTGACCAGACATTTTTCTGTGTCTGGGGCATCTCTCTGGAGGGATCTTTGGAGGATGTGCCTGTCAGTGCTCAGCGCTCTCCAGAGGAAAAGCCTCTCCTGTGAGCTCTACCCAAACATCCCAAAAATGGAGGCCCTACAATGAAGAGTTACCTTTGGAAAGCTTAACCTCGAGGTTGTGCAGCTCAATCAAGTATTTGCAAGATCTGTTTGTGGAAGAAACAATAGAAGGGGTTTCTTGATGCCTGAAAGAGGACATAGATGTCCATTCAACAAGAAAGCCTGAATCCTGGCCCCTCTGAAAAAACAAATAAACCAAATCAATCTCATGATTTTCATTTACAATCCATGAAGGCTTGTTAACTTAACCTAAGCTCACAAAGCCCTGGAGCACTCTGTAGGGGAGTGTTTCTGCAAGCCCTAAAGACACATCCATCTCCAGTGATACCTTTCTCAATCTCATTCTTCACTGTCCCTCCTGAAAAATTTAGACTGGGTTTCCCAGAATCCCTGAGTTTTAAAGTGTTTTAAGTGGCCCGTCCCAGGGTGGAGAGTACTCAAACACCGGCACATCAGCAGCAGACTGACTGATGATAGCCAACCACGCTAATGTCATCCCCGCTGAGGATCAGGGTTGTCAGGCAAATTGATTCTCTGAAGAGTGATCTTAGCTCTAATTTCAGCACAGTGGCAGCTCTTTTGGAGGTAAGGATGCTCCAAAAGCAGTCTGGTGGTCAGGGCATTGCTCAGAGGGGCTGGATGTCAGCACATGCAAAACCACCACCTCCACTGGTACATGGGTCACATCAGCGTCTAAAACACTTGTACCATTAATGTCTTTGATGGAGAGGGAAATCAAATTAGCAAAAGGAGCTGACTAAAAAGGTCTGGGCCAAATTTTCTGCAGGTGAAGAATGGCTGCGTCATTCTTAATGGAGCTACAACAATGTGATTTACCCTCCCCACAAGTGATGGCTAGACACTCTCATCACACTTCCACCCAAGCTAACTCTAATTTGCTCTGGGTCTGAGTCATCTGCCCAGCCAGTGACAAGATGCTTCACCTCTGAGTGGCTGAGACGGGCACCCATTTGTTAAGGTTTGCCTTGCAGGTGTGCCCCAGCCAAGGCCCCTGGCTCTGGAGGCTGCCAGAACAAGCCACCAAAGGACGGTCCCTACTTCAAAAATCTTGCAGTGCATGCAAATGCCACCACAGGTGCTTCCTGGCTTCTCTGAGGGCTGGACACAAGTTACAGCAAAGGGGGCTGTAGACTGGCAGGATAAGTTCATAGGAGTGACAGGTTAATCACCCAGCACTTTCTGGAGTCCTGGTTTATTCTTTTCAGCACTCTTATTCAATCCCAGATTATGCAAAACCATCCAGTCTCTAAAAAGGCTCCAGTCCCACTTCACCACTGGCTGCTGCTCCCATCCCTGCTTCCAGCATGCCCCTGTCCCAACAGAGAGATCCTGACCCTACAGGGCCTCTGGGGCTGACTGTGCCGGGACACTCCTTGAGCTTAACCAGTCTCTCCCAGCTGGGGTTTAACCCAGATGGGTTTTCTGTTTTCCACAGCCTTTTCTGAGGAAATGCTCTAAAAGGAATGACGCAGGGCACAGCTCCTGATCCCTTGCTTTGTCCATGTCCATTTGAGATGGCCACCCATTGCATCTGTGTATACTCCAAGAGACATGGAGGAAAAATTTTGGCCTACGTCAATTAAAAAAGCACGTTAATTGCTGTACTGGTTGTGTCCCTACTCTTTGGTCAGGAGACGTTTCCCATGTGCTCTCCACTATGCATTATTTGGCAACAGGGACACCCAATTGCTCCCGAAGGTACAAGAGAAACCGAAGACCAATCTGGGATCTTTGGTGACATTGCATTTCCCCTTAATGCTCCTTTCTTCCTTTTGCATTCTCTCTTCTGTCCATCAGATTTTACCCTTTACACATCTCTGAAACATGAGGCCCATTACAATCAGCCCAAGGCAAGGCGTGAGCAGAGACAGCTGATCTTTACTGGTCTGTGTTTCTAATCCCAAGCACTCTAAGGATGACATCCTCCACATTTCTTCTTTTCCCAGGCAAACTTCAGGACATCCCGGAATTGCAGTGCATGCCAGTCACTGAGACTACAGCTCAGCAAGTTTAACCTTAGATTCTTTGAATAACGTGCACACGTCTTGCTAAAACTGGTGCATTCAGTGAAGGCTGGACATACTATCTTTATGCAGCTGTATTAAAAAAAGCCCGTGCCACTTCAACCATAATAACCCAGGCATACATCGTAACTCTAACCACATGTCATAGCCCAGTGCCATCCCTTAACTGTAAACCTTCCCATCTGCAGATCTGCTGCATCTTCAGAGTTTGGGTTGTTTCTGACCAAGAGTACTCCAACAGCAAATGTAAGATAGGAGGCTAGGGCATGGATTGCAGACCCAGAAAAGTGCAGACACTTAGGATCAGACAGTCTGCCCTGTGTCTGCTTCAGAATTTGCCAGATGAGGCACGTGTTGACTAGAAAATTATTACTATTGTTGCTGCTGGCCCGTATAAAGTACACAACCTGGTTTCCCCTTTGCTGAGCTCTGAAACCCTCACTGGAGAGGGCTCCTCCTGACAAAGGGCAGTGCACTGCACTGGCTATAGACAATTACATTTCTGTTCCCCAGCTCATAGGAGTAAGGGGATCCTTTGAGAAAATGTCACATTTGCTGCTGCTGTACCCTCCAAAACCCAGTCCTACCTCAGCGAGGTAGGTCTCACCAGAGAGTCCAGAGTCACAAGACCTTTGCAAAATGTATGTGAATCATCCCGTTTGCACAAGCCTTTGTCACATCAAGAGTGAGAACATGCAGGATCAGCCCGATCCCTGAGAGCAAACATGGAGATCTGTGCCCCACGCAAAACTTTTACAACCAGGGCTAAGGTTTTTTCCCCCCAGAATGGCACACGCCATACTGCTCCTGGACGCATATATGTACCTATCCTCTGAGCCTCATCAAAACCTGGGGAGCAAAATGAGTTTGAGACTGTGAAGCCCACGGAGAGGCTGAGACTTGGGGACATGAGAGGCAGCCCAAAGGCAGCTCTGGCTTCTGCCATGCCCAAACTCCTTGTCCAAAGCAAAGGAGTGTTTGTCCTGAGGTTTGCCATCTGATACACATTAAAATGAGAAATTCAATAGCTGTGTTCCCCTGGACTTGCACAGGATGCTCAGGATTTCATGCTGCAGCACTTGTAATTTCATCCATCCAAAGAACAGCCCACAAAGTGACTGGAATTTATTAAAACAAGATTAAACAATAATAAGAAGTTTTTAGAACAGCCTGGATGAAGATGAACACACTTTGAGATCTTGGACAGTGCGAGTTGTATCCGTAGTCCTGAAACAGCAGGAATCAGGAGCAACTCCTCCAGGGAGGCACAGTGATAACAACCTGATGCAATTCACCTCCAAGGCAGGACCAATGCTTGGGGATCGGTGAAATCAGACCCTTTGTTTCTAAGCGATGACAGCTCCGAAGTTTTAATGTTTGTAGAGAGATGTTTTCACCAAATATGATACACGGTGATTAAAATAATGAGCTGGAACAAGCTGAAGTTATAATTGCTCCTTTTCCTCCCCTCCCCCGAGTCGGTCTGAGTGCTTCGTTAACTACCTTGATGAACCAATCAAGAGTTGGCTAAATCAGGGAAGGAACAAACAAACCCTGGGAGACATCCCTACAAGACAAGGCATAATCTGGACACTGAGCTTTGAAGGCAAGCTGTATAATGAGAGCTGACTATATCTCAAAATCCATGTTAGCTTGAATGAACTTATGTAATAAACATTTATCACAGAACATATGTCACTGAGCACCTGCCAGACTTCAGGAGTGGAGCCAACGCAGCTTGAATCGTATATGTATTAAAAAAAAAAGGGAACTTGGCGGCAGGAGGCTGGCAGACGCTTTTACTAGAAAAATCAGAAGTGATTTTGAGAGGAGCAGAAATTTCCTGAAACCTCTCTCACTCCGTGTGGGAATATCGCACTTGGAAAAAGCAAGAGGCTGAGTGGCCTGGGTTGGGTGGAGAGAGTGGGACAAGGTCCCCTGCTCAGCCCCCCAGAGCATGTCCCTGCATCTCCACCACCCCTGGGCTTCCCTCATGTGTTGGGATGAGCTATGGGAAGCCACATGGTGAGGAGCATGGCTTGGAGGACTTGACTTGTGTCTGGCTCTGCCCAAGTGAAGAGACAGTGCAGGGCAGCTGCTGGAAAAACAGTGAGCGTAGGGCTGAGCAGGGCTGGAAAGTGAGTTTGTGGTTGTGCAGAGGACACCAGCAGCAAAGGAGTAAAACTACCAAAATCAGAGGAGATGTTAGGACTAAAATCAAGCAGAATGAGGTGGTCGTGGGATGAATGGAGGCTGTGAGTGGGAAGGAGGTTCAGAGTAGCAGTGTTCAACAGAAATCACAACACCAGAAAGCCAGGGTAGAGTAGTGCTTGGGTTTGGGCAGGGCAGCACAAACCTGGCCTGGGACTTTCTTCCTGGGCCAATGCTCCCAGGGAAGTGAAGGCAAAACAGCAAGGGGCCTGGGACAGGAGATGCTTCTTTCTGATACGATAATGAGGACTGGGGCAAGGAGGGGAAGGCTGTACCAGGCGTGAATTACTAAACTTTGGATATAGAGTGGGTGTGAGAAGCTGGAGAGAGCTGTGAAGCAAAGGTGAGAGAGGCGGGTGAAAGGAGAGGAAGGGAATTGTCTTGCTGTGCCACCAGTGGCCATGTCCACACTAAGCTGTGCTTTGTCCAGAGCTACCCCGTGTGTGCTCCCTCAGGGACCCACAGCAGGGCATCCATGGCAGCACCATCACTGCTGGAGGTGACAGACCTTGTGTCCCCTCAGCACTCTTAACTCAGGCCATGCAGGAGGTGAGTGGGACTGTCCTGCTCCCAGGCCATCTGTCAGCAGCACTGGAGCAAGCTCAGGTACCTCTGAAGGGCAGTGCCTGTGCACTGGAGCCAGACCCTGAATTTCCTGTCTGTTTTATCACACTTGCAAACTGATGGCCAAGCCCAGCCCTGGGGAGCAGGCTCTCCGGGAAGCAGAGCAAGATTTGACTTTGCAGCAGATATTCTCTTTTGGTTTTTACCTTGTTATGGGCTCTTCCTGGCATATGGCTTCAAGCCTGATGAACTCTGCAGAGCTCCCACAGGTTGAGGAATGGGAGTGGGGGTAATTAGCACAGATAGTAGGGGAGAAGGCTGCTCCAGGAGATAGTGAGGAGAGAGGTTCCCAGAAAGCTCATACTCTTTTTAAAGTCCAGTCTAGGGTTGGAGAGGAGAGAGGAGGGATATTTGCTGGTCAGACTGTCCAAACTACACCTGAGTAAATCCAACCCCCCCTTCCCTCCTTCTATCTAACTTCAGCACTTATACAGCGGCCATTATTGTTGCATCTAAGCACCATGGCATGCTTCTGTACATTTATCATTGCTTTTCCCTCCTGCAGGTGTCCTTGCTTTTCCCTGCAGCTATAAATGGGAAACTAAGCCCTGGGAAAGATAAACAGCTGATCCCCAATTGACCCTTTGGACTGCTGACCCTCACTGAAGTGACCGGGGACTTGCCACCTGACTATTAACTCGTCAGCTGCCCTGCATTTGGGCTAGAGCCAAGGGCTAGTGGCCAGCCCAGCATGTGCCCAAGGGGATTTTGTATGACCCCATTAATTTCGGTGGTCCTACTCTGGGGATCAGGCACACCACATGCAAATGGGAAGACTAGAAGGAAGCAAGAGAAAGGAGAGAGAATAAAGATGGGGCACTGAGCTACCAAGAGTGTGAGGAAGAGCGTGCAAAGGTGGTGGTGATGCTATCCTTCTGCAGGGAGCTGCTGGCTATTCAGAGGAGCCTAAGGCTGAACAGGCTGACTCAGATACTCAAGGCATGCATGCCACTAATTCATCTCCCCAAATGGCTGGTCCCAGCTGCTCCACAGGAAGGCAAGAGCCTATCTGGAGAGAAAACCCTCACTAACCACCTGATGGTACAATATTAACAATAAATGATTCATTGTTATTGCAACACTCTCTGCTGCACTGAATCCACAAGCTCTCAGGAACATACATCCAAGCTGGCTCTGCCACAGGTGTGCAGCATCCACCTGGGTCAGAGCTTACCTTGCTTGCTGACCTCCAGCTGGTCATGGGTTTTGTGACCTGGAATCACACCACTTGGGTTTTTTTCACTTGTTTTTTTGCCCTATCACTGTGGAAATGTGAATGGTGATCCAATCCGTGTGTCAGATTCTCTCCTGCATCTCACTACAGGAACTGCTTCAGTAAAACCCTGTTAAAGCAGAGCTCTACTTGCTGTGATGATTCATGATTGTGCATTTCTTTCACAAGTGTTGAAATAAGCTAAGATTACAATGGATCTGGCATTACTACCTGCTTAGATTCAGGGTCTTTTGTATTTATAAACTAATTTTAATAAAAGTCTTGTTGAAGATTTGTGGAGGGAAATTATACTTTGAAAAATATAACAGTGGTGGTACAAAAAAGGAAGGTTTTTCTGAAAAAAAGTTCAAGAGGCATCCTTCTCTTTCTCCTCAGCTGCCAAACATCATTGTCCCCCCAACTCCCACCCATTTTGGGATGAAGAATGTCTGTTCTGAGTAGCTAAAACTAACCAGAACTTAAGCTTCTCAGGTGGGAGCTGGATTTCCTCAGCAAGGAGCTGATGTTGTTGCCCAATGGCCTCTTCCAATAGCGCTGGGCTTGTGTTACCATTTCTGGAACTGGGTGATTAAAGGGCAAACCCTTCCTTTCCGCAGTGTCGCACCATATGGAAGGTGTTTTACTCATCTGCCTAACCATAACCTACATCGTGATAACTAATGAGTCAACAATTCTCTCTCCACGTGACAGTGACTGGCTGGTGGTGGCTGGAAATAGGTAAGGAGCCCAAATAGGCTGAAGAGTGACGGTGCCCACATGGACGCCCCCGGTTCCCAGGGCTGACTCTGCACTCCCACCGCCCAGAGGAGTCTCCACTGGGGGTGGCCAGATCTTGCAGCATGGTGGGGACAGAGCTCGTCCACCGACTGTGACAAAAACACCCGACCCGTCAGCCCGGTGGGGAAAGAAAGAGGCATGAAAGTGAGAGGAAGTGGAAAAGATCAAGGCGAGAGCTCAAGGCGAGAAGCTCACCACCGGAAAAAAATAAAAATAAATACGCTCAGAAATAGCATAACTGACATGCAAAGGAGATCAAAACAGGTCCTCAAAATATCTCTTTGGGGGTGGGGGGTAGGACGGGGTGGCTGTAGTGGACACTGTGGTGCCGCCAGAGGACATGCTGCGGGTGGCAGTGGTGGGTGAGCGTTGGCTGTCCCCTGGCTCCTCAGCTTCTGAACTACAGGTCTCTGGAGGCTTTGGTCTCTTGAGAGACAAGTAACACCTCATGCCTTCCCTGAAGCATCAGAGTGTATGAGAAGCTGCCAGCATCAATTAGCCAAGGATGGTGTAGGAGCTCTGCTGGGGGTGTGGGTGCTATTCCAGTTTGGCCCAGCCATGTTTGTCCAACCATTCCTCTGGTATGAAGAAAAGCACTTAGGTCCTATCCCAGTTGCCCCAGAGCATGTCCAGTTTAATTCAACAGAGGGGCTGGGCTGAAGGGAAAGGAGCATCCAGTCCTCCAAGGTTTGCTTTACTGTAAAGGACAACTGCTCTCAGTTTGCCTTTGTGAGAGTGCTAAGGTCTTAAGCTACTGAGGCATTTAAGCATGTTCTGACCTTTAAGCAAAGATAAGGCTTCTGAAGTCAGCATCATTTTGCAGTAGGTTGCTCCTGTGCTTAGAGCTGAGTACACACTTAAAGACTTACTTGTGCTATGTTCTAGGCATGTGTTTTAGACTGCTGTGAGCATGGCACCAGGGAGCAGAACCAGGTCCTACAAGTCCATCACAACTCTACTTCTGCCCAGCAGTGTGACTGATAGCATGCAACCAGCTCTGCTGCTTATCTCTGTGGAAGTTTGGTCTCCTGAAGCACCAAGCACAGCTTAGACATCATAGCTGGGACACTATCCCATGACATGTCCAGAATATGTCTCTCACTCCTGGCACAATAAGAAAAAAACCAAAAAAACCCAGAGAAATCACAGCAAATGTGGTTAGATATCCAGAGGAGACCTTTGGGCCAATCTGCCCAAACTTGCGAGACCTGGTTGTAGGCTTGTTGCTGTTCTGGCAGCTTTCCAGTAGCCTGTGAATCAGGGAACACTGTAACTGCCACTCAAGGACAGCAAACTGTTTAAATCATAATACCATATTCCCATCTGGTGCACTGAAATGCATGGGTGCCCATGGACGTGTTATCCTTCGTTCCCTCTATAACAGAGCATGTGATATAGAGTTTTCTCCAAGGAGAAGCAGGCTGAGTGAACACAGTCAGGGAATGACATTGTGCATCTTGAAAGTGTAAAAGGTAGGGCTAAGTACTGAGCATTAATCATTATAGCTGCTTAATGATGCTAGGGATTTTTAATGTTATTATTTCTGTGTCTTATCTGAGCCAGGGCCATGACAACATGAAGACAAGCAAACCACCAGCCTTGGCCAGGCCAAATGAAGGTTTATGTATTGATTACAAAAGTGACAGAGACAAAATGCTGGGGAACATGGGTCCTGGCTGGGCTGGGCTCCACCTTGGCTGGCAGCAGGGTCCTCCATCCTCTGGGTCCAGACATTTCCTATCAGAGCTGAGGGGACTTTGATTCCTAATGCAAAGTAGGTTGCCCTCCTTTAAACAACTAGCCAAAAATGGCCAGTCTGTGTCCCTGGTCCTGCAAAGGTGCTAGTTGCAGCAGGACTTTGATACACCAAAACACCACTGTCTATGTGCTTAAATTTTGCTGCCCTAGGCAATGAAGTGAGGCTAGAGGGAACAGGACAGTGTCTACTCTTGCTCTTTGAATACCAACTCATGCTTAAGTAAAGGAGATGTAACATATGCCTATGTGTGAAAGGGTAACAGGTCTTTTTTGTATTCATGGCTTCACAAAGCAAGGGAGAATTTTGCCCATGTGTTGAAGGAAGTTTAATAAAGATTTAATTAAGTGCCTCAATCTAGATTTAGATGTTCTCACTTTTGGTGTTGGAGCTTGAAGCTGTTAGTCATTAATACTCATCTCAGGTAACCTCCACCACCCTCAGCCCCTCACCTGACGCATGCACACACTTGAGAAAGATTGCTGATATCCTCTCTGAAAACTAATGAAATCACAGTGTGATATTTTGATTTCAAGGGCATCAAAGTAATACAAAATAATGATGGAATTGGGAGGCTCTAATACCACTGCCACAACGCAGCTTTTATTGTCTCTAGATCTGAAAACACCTCGTGAAGGAGATACAAATCATTCTTGCTCTGTTCAAGTCAGAGAAACTGAGGCACAGAGCATGGAAGAGATGCAACCTGCTGGTCTGTGATGGAGTCCAGGCTCGAAGCCAGCTGTCCCAGACCCAGGCTAATGTAACCATCACTGACCACACTTCTCCCTAATAGAAAGAGATGGGGTCTGCCACAGACAGATCTCTGTGTTTGTGTGTTTTTCTGCGGACACACAGGTTTTACAGAAAGAAGGATACTAGACACAATAACAAACAAAGAGGAAATCAATTCTATGGTCAGCTGGGAAAGCAGGTCCTGATTTAGCTGGTTGAAGTTTAAAGGGCAGCAGTGGACACAGGAAAATGTTTTGTAAGGGCTGGAACAGTAACTAGATTTTTTTTCCTGAGATTATTTCACAATATTTGTAGTTCTTGTTTGCTGCGCAAGAGATTAGGCAGAAAGACCTGATCCCCTCTTTGTCCTTTTCAGCAGAGGAGAGTGCTCCAGAGCTGTGGAGAGCCCATGGTCAGGGCTGCTGCAGTCACTCACAAATTGCTGATCTTCAGCAGAAACAAAAAGGGAATAGAAATGATTCTGTATGTTTTAAAAGAGTCTTATGGAAAGTGGAGGGATTATTAGCAAATCTTCTCCGTGTGGTACTGACTGTTTACTGCTAAAGAACAGAAGGCACAGGTCTCTTAAGGCTATTAATAAAAGCAGCAAATATTTCCTCTGCTTACTTGTCTGAGTATGTCCAAGTTTTGTTATGGGAAGAGTGCCATGAGCTGATGAGGGTTGTTACAGGGATCACCTATACATGCAGGAGTCCTGCTGTGTCGGGAAAAGGTTCTGGGGTTGCCAGAAACCTGAAGCTCAACTAATCGAAAATCTCTTTTTCCCTTCTTCCCCTTTCCCTTCAAGGCTGGCTATGCAGAGCTGCTAGAATATGCTCAGCAGTCCTGGACCCTGCCGTGAAGGTGATTGCTCCAGCCAGTGCTGGAGGTTGGGGTGCACCATGCACCCCGGGAAGGAGCAGAGCTGGAGGGAGATGCACAGCATGAAGTGTTGTGCTGCGGTCGCAGTTGCTGGGCGTCCGTGGGCTAGAAGCCTCTCCGGGTATTGCAACAACCCTCTCAAGATGACTGTGCTGGTAAGAATTGTGATATCAAGAGCTGTGAAGCTTTGCCCCTGGAAAGTTGTGGGCATTAAGGCTCTGGGTTTGCTCCTTCCTCAGGAGCACTATGACTTAACATGAATAGATACAGCCTCTCAGAGAGTTTGTAGTCAGGGAAACTGAGGCACGAAGAAATGTGACGCACTACCTAGCTATCTACCAGTCAGAAACTGGTCTAAGGGACAGAAGTCAGGAGAAAGATCCTTGCAAGAAAACACAGTTTTCCCTAAGCAAGGTAAGCAGTTTTCTTTAGGCACCCAAGCCAGAAGCAACCCCAGTAGCTTGCAAAAGCCCTCCCAAGCCCACAACCCCACCCCGAGCCTCTCCCAGCCTGCGTGGCTGTGCAATCGCCCTGCCTAAGGGGAGAGGAGGGTGGGATGGTCCGGAGACTGCTCACAGTCCATGAAGCAGGGGAAGGCATGTCTGCGTCTGGCCTTGGGCACCCAGACATTGCTTGCTCTCTACAGTGTCTCTGAGAGTAAAGGAGTGGTGACTTCATGGGAATGGCCCTGCAGCTGAGCAGAGACCTGCCTTCCTCACATCTCCATGCTCTTTGCACCTTCTCATGGGTTTCAAGATCACTTGACATTCACCACTGAGGCCAGAGGTGTTTTGATATCCTGGGTCTTATCTATGAGGCTTTGTCTCTCTTTTTGGTTTTGATGCCAGCCCAAATCTCTGCTGGTGCCAAAATCAACACTGGCACAAATTCTCCACAGCTGCTGATCACCTGGGGAGCTCAGGTCTCAGCCTTTCCCCTATCAGTTCTGCCGCTAGATCAATATCTGCACTTGAACAAGAGCAGGGTGCTCAAAGATGCATCCAAATGCAAACAGGACCCTTGCCAGTAATGAAGAATCCATCATGGCCTTCCAAGGCTGTGCCAGTGTTTAATTAAACCTCCTGATAGAAACACATCTTATGCTTAATCTGCATTTGTCTGGCTTCAGATTGCAGCCTCTGGATCTTGTTTTACCTCCCATAGCTGGGCAGGCCTGGTGTTACTCAACTCCAGTACCACATCTCCTCCCAGCAAGACTTCCCTGGGTCTGGGTTACCCTGAGTACCTATTTTCCCTGCCAAAATGTTGCATGGGAGGAAGGTGAAAGGCTTCAGACTTTCATTGGACATTTTGGATGCCAGGCAGCCCATTCAGAGCTGTGTAGGCAGCAGTAAGGGGGCTCACACAAATCCCCAGAATTAGACTGACCATGCATGTTCTAGGGATACTCTGTGTGTGCCCGGTCTGTTCCCCACACCACGGACATGCCAGAGTCCCCTTCCAGCCTCCCCAGAGGTCAGGACAGAGCCAAGGATGCACTCACTGTTCTTCACTATAGGAGCTGCTTTTCTCTTTTCCTTCTCTCTATCCTCCTGAACCGCCTTCTCCTTGGATGGGAAGCGGTGCCCACCCCAATGCTTGCTTGGCTGTCACTGCCTGGCAGAGGGATCGCAGCTGCTTGGCTCACTCTCACTGCCAGCTCCAGCTCCCATTCTCCTGCATCCCCCTCCTAACACCCTGCTCCTCCCAGGCAGCCCCTGCCTCCTGCCCTCCCTGCCTCTGCCTGGCTTCTCCCCTTGAAGCACAGCCCTGCACCTTCCCAGCCAGCCAATGTCCTCGGGGGACGCAGGCTGCTCAGCAGCGCCCGTGCCCTGATGGATTGATTCAATTTGACTTCCTCCCGCGTATTTATTCAAGTTTCCTAGAAAGCTTTTTTCACTGGAGGCCTCCTGAATGAAGCTGGTGGCGTGTACATGCACGTGTGGGGTGGAGGGAGCTGGATTGCCAGCCCCCACCATTACCCCCAGCACCGTGATGCGAGCTCTGGGCATCCACGCAGCAAAGGCTGGAGGGATCTCGGCATTTGTGGAATGAGCATCTGGGAATGTGCATCTGATCCTCAGACCACATGAACAGGGGGCTAAAAATAATAACCAACTGCTGCTCCATTCCTTGGCGGCATCTCAGGGAGTTTGTGTAGCGAGAAGCAGCCATCAACCTCTAACACCACCCAGCAGCATCCCTCTGCTTCGCAGCCTGGGTTTGTTGTATAGAAGGGGTCAAAGGCTGCAAGCTAAACTTTGGAAAGTGTTTCTCTGAGGGAGGGCTATGTTGTGAATTTTCTCCTACCTCACTCATCTTCTGCTGAACCTGGCCTATTAAAAGATTCTCTGGTTTTGCATTTGAGACCTTATTTGCCCTTTACAGAGGAGCTGACATGGTGCCCACTGCATCAGTGAAAAGGTGACAGCACTACAAAAGGAAGGCTGTGAAGACCATCCTTGTGAATATGGGTGGAGACCACGTTGAGAGCAGTCAATGCCTTCCCCTGACACAGAGTTGAGCAGAGTCCGGCTGTAGCAGATCTGCAAGATTGCTGGTGGGAATAGTCACTGCCTTGCCAATGCATTTTTGCGCTTCTTTCAATCATCAGCTTCAGCTGTGCCACTCTCTCTGCAGTGGCACTGGCCAACTGTGGGCAACAGAGTCAAAGAACCGTCCCCTGTGGTGACAACTTTGTTTAAACATGCTTGTTCTGTGCGGTTTCTTCTCTCCTAATCCAAAGATAGCTTTATCCAGAGATTTCTTTTAGGAAATAAATACCATTACAACTAAGGAGCAGCAGCAGTGTATGGATCAGGTGCTGCACATCTAGGGGAGAAAAGCTCAGCAGACTCCAACCCAGCTCACACCTGGGTTCACTTTGGTTCTCTGCAGGCACTGAGCAGTGGGAAAGCAGAGCATGGTTAAACATCCTCATGTCTGGCTTCTTCCTCTGTAAAATCAAGTTCGTATCACTCCTGCACTTCTTGGCAGAAGGTGGGGAGTCCGACACAGGATTGCAGACAGCAGTCCAGCCTGGCTGTGGTCCTTGGTGGATCATGTCTCAGCCCCAGGTAGGGGTTTCGTTTTCACTTTTTTCATTCATCTACTGGCTCTGCTGCCCCAGGGGACACTGGAATGACCAAGGACTGAGTGGTTTCTCTCATGACCTACAGATCAGAGAAACGGGCAAGTCATAGTAGCTGCTAAACAAGGAGAGAAAGGTTCCTGCCAGCACCAGGAGGAATGGGAGTGAGGAAGGTGATGAGGAGCACAGCATTCCCACAACAGCTTTCTTGCAGGTTCCCTGGCTCCCCAGATCTAGTGCTGTAGCATTTCAGACTTGTGGATGGGGTAACACTGCCAGGGCTGGGCAATTTGTGGGTTGTGGGCTCCCTGTGGTTCACTGGCTGTTTAAAGCTGGTTCTTGTATCAGGTGAGCAGCAGTGGCTGGCAGATGGGCTGCTGTGTAACCCCCATTACAGTGTAACCCCCATCTCTGGCTGGGAGATGAAGAAGGGAGCCCATCAAAAATGATTTTGGTGGGTCATGCAGCCACTGAATGCCTGTTTTTCCTTTTCTACTGGAGAGCCAGAGGACCCCTGGGAGCATTAACTTCTTCCCACATCATAGAGATCATTTGGCATCTTTTGGATGACACCATTGCCATGCAAGCAAGCAAGCATGAAGGTGCCTCAGTTGTGGCCTGGTTTCTACCAAGAGCAAGGTCAAAGCAAAACTTACTCCATGGAGCAGAGGTGTGTATGGTAGTGGGAGAGAAGTGATGCATTGCAAAAGGGAGATGGGATGGAAACACCAGGCTGCCACGTTTGGCTTTGCCAGTGGGTAGGGAAAGGCCTGGCTGGATTGAGGCTGCAATCACTACCAGGATGTGCCAGGACCATCCCCAAAATCCTTGTGTGAAATTAGGTCTCCTGGGAAGCCAGCCCAGAACACAGGGTATATAGTGCCCTGCCTGACTGGCAACCCTGGCAGGTAATGAGCAACTTGAGTCACACCTAGGCAAGGTGTCCCCAGGCTGCAGTAGACTCCCAGCTTGGGTGGGTCAAGGTGCAATTGCCGGGTTCTCTGCCCCAAATTGTGAGGCAGGCCTGGATCCATCGCTGGCAGAAGGCTATGTGGGGCACAAGATGACAGCTAGCAGCCTGCTGGAGGACACCTGGCTTGGCGGGGAGATCAAGGCCCTGGGAGTGGGAAGGAAAAGGAGAGGAACCAGGAATGAGAATTGGTCTGGGTGGGGTGTGGGAAGTGGAGCTGAAAAGAAATGTCTGAGAGTCTTTCTGTGGGAGGATGGGAATTGGATTTCCCTGGAGCAGGCAGGCCCGTTCAGCCCTGATCCAGATACTTCCCAGCAGGCCATGGAGGCTCTGTAGCATCCCCACCCCTGCACCTTTTTCTCAGCAAAGTCGCTGGGGAATGACAGCAACAATGCTGCAAGCTTCAACATCTCAGCTGCTATGAAACCCCTGGAGGAGAAGCCCCATCTCCTTTGCCATTTGAAATGTACAACCCAAGATTCAGTTCTTGGATGGTGGCCCCTTCCTTTGCCTGGGGCACCAGGGGAGGGGACAGCCTGGACAAGCACAAGGAGTACCTGGAGCAGTGTCAGAGCACCAGGCATGGGAGCAGAAAGGCTGCTGAACACAGCTCTGAGAAGTGTGGTGGGCCTTGATAAGCTTAATTGCCTCACCTGGCTGGAGGTAAGAGATGAACTCAGGATGTGCAGGTGACCCTTGCTTTTCTGCTGCATGTGGCCAAAAAATGGCGTATTCCTTGTTTCTCTACCACATCCCTCCTTGTCCTTCCAGCCACTGAAAATATTCACTTTTATTTGTAAATGTATATCTCTGTGAGTTGGGAAATCTGCTGTCGACTCCCAGCTTGGAAGCCCTACGCCCTTTCGTGCTTCCCAGGAGGCGGGCTCCCTGTGCATGCTATCTCCTCTCTGATCACTTGTGAATCATGGACCATCAATAGCAGAAGGAGAGAGAGATGTAACTACATCCCCAGGGAGTGCTGCAGCCATCTCTCTGTGCTAAACCTTTTGAGGGTTTCAGTTGTTCATTAAAATATCCCTAATTTCCTACAGAAGGAGGAAAATTTCCAGCTTCGGAGTTCCCAATCTGTGGCCAAGTCACAGAAGATTTGCTGTTGCTTCCTGGCTTCAGGCTCAAGAACCTGTCTAGCCAGGGAGTGAAGCTCACAGCTGAGCCTCTGGAGGTGCTTCATGAGACTCACCCAAAACATGGCCCCTACCAGCAGCACCACACTGTTCAGTTCATCCAACCCCTCCCACCATGCATAGCAGGAACAGCTCCACAGAAGTGAATGGAGCTACTCCCCCATGCAACATGAATCATGTCCAGTGAGTCTTGAGCTGACCCTTGCAAGGAGCTTCTGAAGCTCATTGCGTGAAAATTATTTATGGGTGGCTTTTATTGCCTGTAAGAGGATGTAGAAATCGGACAGCGCCCTTGTGGTTTTCTTCTGTCAAATTATGACCAAGGTTGCTATTTTGTTGCCCAAATATTTAAGCATGAGGCAGAAATCTTTACAAGGGCTTCCACATTCCTTGGGTTATCTATATTGGTCCTACCTGGGCCTATAAATTCTAGAGGGACTACCAAAGTAAATAGTACATTTGCCTGCACATATGTTGCTCCAGGGAAACTCCTATTTCCTGTAGCACAAAGGTCAGTAGGTCAGGGACCTACTTGCAAATCAATAGAAAATTACCTTTCAAGTGACACCTGTATTAACCTTTGATTCTTGTTGGTCTGGAGGAGGTTAAGGCCACCAGTCCCTATAGGGAGAGTCCTCCATTGTGCCTGTGATTATTTGCATTATCTGTTTTCCCTGCTTGATCTTTGGAATTGCTGGCACAGTTCCCACAGGCCACGCAGGGACCTTTCCCTGCGCATTGGTCAGGGATGGCAGGAGACACACAATGCTGTTCTTTTTGCTGACACGTGTCAGAAACAATAAGGAAAATGTGTACGTTTGGAAATGAAAACAAAACAAAACAAACAACAGGAAGCAATTACAAAGACTCCCTGTCAATGTAAAACTTTTCTATACAGGAGATGTGTCCTTAGCTCAAGCATTAATGACACCCACAGATCATTAAAAGTGAATCGGTTGTAAAAATCAAACTCACTTGTCGTTAGAGCTGAGCTGGAAATAAAATTGCTGGATCCTACAGTCTCCAGACTGGTGTGAATCACTCCGTATTTTCATTAGGGGCTGGTGCACACTATGCATTTCTTTCAGCTTGCACAAGGAGATCAGACTGGTCATTTCACTCTGCTTGTTTCTTTGCTCTCCATCCCTTGCACTGCTGCAAGCCAGTGCTGATCCACCAGGAGCAAAGAGTTTAGCAGAGCATCTCCTGCTCGTCCCAGCTCCTCTTCTCCTGCAGCAGTGCTCACACATTGCCAGCTCAATGTCCCAGCTTGCCTCCATCTCCCTAGCTAGGACTTCATTTAGCAAAAGATCATGGTTCTGCCCAAGACCTGACAAAGGGTCTTGGAGCCTATGCTGAATGTTTTTCCCATAAGCCTATTAATGTGGCAATTGGGCTGTGACCCCTTTCCCTCTTCCCTTCCATAGAGGCTCTGAAATATCTCTTTTCTGGGTGTTATTGAGTTTGAATTGTCACACAGGGACTTGTGAACACAGTTCTCTTTCCATCACTTCAGATGCTGTCCCTTAGTGTATGAGGCAACTACGTCTTTTGTTTATTTTTAATTCCTCCTTTGCTCCCCAGAGAAATGCTGCTCGGTTGCTTTGCTGCTGGTGAAAATCCTTCTGCAAAGCACCACTCTCTGAAGCAGGTAAGGGATGGGGTGATCTTTGGGAAACAGCTGACGTGTCTCAAAGAGCTCCTGTAAGGACTGAATTCCCAGTCAGCCCAAGCAATCCCGCCAGAGTGTGCAAAATGCCCAGCAGGCTTTAGATAACACAGCAATGCTCAGCTGGCAGGAGGACACTGTGTCCTCAAGCTCGCTATGCTGGCTGGACAAAAGTCCACTGGCACAGGCCACCACCCTGCTCCTGCCACCCTTCTTTGGTCCATGGGAGCACCCTGAGCGCAAGGGGCCATGCAGCTCTCAGAAGCTGGGCTTCCTTTTGCTCCAGGCATCTGCAATTTTGGCCACTGGCTTCTGATTGTCACTTGGGACCTCTGGGTGCTTCTGGAAAGCAATTAGCAGCCAGAATTAAAATGAGCAGACCATAGGACTTGGCATATTGCAGTTGGCAAATGCTTCCTGCCCCTCTGGCTTACTTCAAACCCCAAATCTATCTGATTGTATCCTGTTAACAGGCTTTAGTTCTGGATGCTGTTGAGAGTCTGCCAAGCACAATCTGTAGGATGTTTTAATTGGAGTAGAGAACAGTAGTAAAAAGACCTTTGACCATGCCCTGCAGATCAGGCTAACAGGAGGAAGGACAATGCTGCTGTTTGGTCACTTCCCTTGAGTTGTCCTTGTTAGAGAGAATGGACCCAAGCTCCTAATCTGCTTACCAGCTGTTCCCTCTGCACAGCCACTTTGTACATGGTAGAAATGTACTCTGACCACCCTAAACCACCCCGGCACAGTAGCACTGAATGATTTGCTGAGGCTTCCCCAAAGCAAATGCAGCAGTGGCATCCCTCAAAGTCTCACCTGGAAGGCTGGGAACATCTGTCTGAGGGTTCAGTACAGGTATGGGAGGTGAAGACATTCCCTTCCTACAACTTGCATGGGAACAAGTATCAAGAAGCAGCTTGCAATGTAGTGTCCTCCTCACCCCAGCCACATCCAAGTGATTTCACTTTTCAAGGGGCTTCCTGGGAATCAGGATCAGGATCTGTCCCGCAGTTTTCACTCATAGCTACTCAAAGCAGCAACATCTTCTCATCTTTCTCTTTGGCTCACCTGGATCCTGCAAGCTGGACTTTGCCACAGTGGGATATTAGTACTCATAGATTTCTTGCAGGAACCTCCCCTCCAGAGCACCCAAAGTGACCAAACCACCACCTCTTTATGCAACTTTGGGGGCATCCACCCTCAGCAACTGCAAGCTGAATCACAGAACAGGTCTGGATGAAGCCTTTGCTCTGTCCCAGTGCACAGGAGGATGCTTGTTTCCCAAGAAGATCTGCAGCTCTGCAGGTAAAAGCTCGAGCACTGGGACTGCTCTGCCACCTGGGAGCCTTGGCAGGCAGCAAATGTTTCCTGCTTTCCACCCTCCTTTCCTTTCAGTGTCTGCTCTGAGCTGCTTGATGTCCTTGCTGCGCAGCATCACACGGTGCCCGTACTCTCCTTCAGAAATGGTGGCATTCACACAGGGGTCTGATGATGCCCCTGTAATCTGCTGCCACTTGCTATTCAGTCAGTTGGAGAACATCAAAGGAAGGACAGGATTCACTGTGGCAGCAATAAAACCAGTGCTGCCACAGATCCCCAAGGAGCTGCAGTTGCCAGGGACCAGCTTGGCCACACACTCCCTTGAGGATTGGGGCACTTGGGCACTGGGGGCTTCACCAGGACCAGCAGGTGCCATCTTGGGTGAAAACAGGGCCAGGAAGAGATCACCTCAGACTATATGGTGACGGATCAAAAACCTAGTCTTGGTTCTCCTCCCACAATCCAGACCTGCCTGGGCATCCCCGCCACGGGCAGCAGGGGTGGATGGGGGCAGCGTGGGGTGAGGGAGGGTGTTGGGTGCCAGTGTGGGGGCCCAGCCCGCAGTGTGCCAGCCGTGCTGACTGAAAGCACGACGCCTCAGCCCGGCTTGGTGGGACCGGGCGGGTGGGNTAAAAATATCTGACTAAGGCAGACTTCTTTGTTCTCGGTATTACTAAGCCCTCCCCACTCCAGCTCCCCACGGCAGCACTGCGGGCAGAGCTATTTCACTTTCCCCTGGCTTGCAGGCTCACAGCTGGGCAGGCAGGTGTGTGGCCCTGACAGACTCCACACCTCCTGGCCTCTCCCCACCCCGCTGCTGCACGGTCCTTTCTCCAACAGACCTGGGCACTTTGCCCCAGCATCTCAATGGCTCACAGCATCTTAATCCTCAGAGAAGTCCGAGGTCGCCAAGCCAGGGTAGTGTGGATGGTGCTGAGGGACATCATGTGGGGATCAGGTCCTGGGGATGCTCAGAGCAAGGGAAGGTTTGGGACCCTGCTTGCAGACACAGCAGAGCTGAACTGCACAGCTGTCTCCTCTGTGGTATCACAGAGAGGGAGAGCTCGATGATCTCAGCCTTGGCCGCCATCAAGTTCATCATAAATTGATTTCCTCTTGGATTAATATGGTTACTATAAAAGATATGACCATTTTAATATCTGCCTCCACAATTGCAATATTGGTTTTAATGGCCATGTTGACTAATGTGCACAGTACTTACAAATCTGCAACATGCCTTTTCTTGCCAGAGTAACTTGCAGCCCAGTGCACATACAGACATTGCAGCTTAGAGGAACAGTGGTTTGTAATTTAATGTATCCCCTTTCACATGCATCAAGCCCTGTGGTGCAATTAGATGTTCTCTTTTACAAAGGCAGTAATTAATGCTTTTGCGGTAACCTGGGAGTTGGGAGTGAGACAAGGCAAGTGAGGTGAGCTAAAGCCAAGTTTCTTTGGGTTGAACGGCTATCAGAAGCTCATCTCTGAAACAACAGTCAAGAGAGTGGCACAGCAGGTCGGCTGGAAAGACAGTTTCATCTTGTTTTTCCACTCTTGCCTTACTAAATATTTTTATTGATTTCACTGCAGATAAAGAAATAAACATTACACCTACATGGTGTGTTGTGGAGGTCCATGTTTCATTCCATGTTTTCAAATACCAGACTCACTTTGACTCTTGGACTAGATCATCTTTCCCGGTGTGTATTCTGCACATCTCCAGTGTCATTCTTCCATCTTTACTGATGATCACTCTGGGATCCCATCAGATGTTGGCTCAGATTTCAAAATGAGTGAGATTAACCTGGGGCAAAGTATCCACACACCTCCTAAACTCTAAATCCCACAAGTTCTGTTGCTACAGAAGATCTGTGTTTTCACCCCATTGGTGCAAGCAGGTGGCGAACTGGCAGGTGATAATCTGCTGATGTTAATACTGTGCTGCAGGTAAGTGGAAGCTGCCATATCTCCCCATCAAGAGCTTGACTGGCATTGGGTAAGGCTGTCAGGTTCTGCTTCTGAAAGCTTAGGTGAGATGGCATTCAACCAGGAGGCTTGCTTAGCTCTGCTTGCATATAGCAATGAGGGTTGTGCTGCAATTGGGATGGGAGCCCTGGAGCCCAGCTCTGCTGTGGCCTGTTACCCCCACCAAGGTACGTAGGTTGGGCATATGAGGAACCACACGAATCTTGTGTGTGGAGCTATTCACGGAGACAGAACCAGGGGCAGAGGTAAAGGGTGGGTATAGATGCCCACCCATGTGATCATCTCCAGGGAGGTCAATGGTACTGACTGGGGCTGATGAGACCTATTGACTCCCTGCAGCAGGCCGTGCCTGTCAGGGAAGTCCTGGCTACCCTGCTGCTGCTGTCGCTTCACATGAAGCTAGTGAGACCAAGAGCAGGGCTGGCACCCCGTGGGAGGGCACTGTGGAGGAGGCACCCAGAGCATTACTTCATGGTAGCAGAAGAAGCTGATGAATAAGCCCAGAGGTGCTGGCTCAAGCCCACTGTGTGGAAAGAGAAGGTTTTCAGTGAATGCATCCTCCTTTTCCCTCACAGGAGTGACATGACAGGTAGCAGCAGTGGTAGAAATACTAATAGGACAAATTATTTCCTGCACAGGTGGACCTCTGGATTTAAAAACCCAGTGATAACTTGTTTGGGGTGCTGCTGAGCAGGAACTGGTGCAGACAAAACCTCAGAGTGAACATGCCACAGTGGTCCCCTGGAAATTAAACCCTGGGAGGGATGTGCCCTTGGAGGCTGGAGGAGGACACCTTATGCATTCAGCAGAGACCTCATACCTTCCTGCACCAGCTGCTCCTTCAAAGCAGAAGAAACTGGTCAGAGCATGGGGGCCATTTTTGTACAAAGTAGCCGGAAATTAGGGAAAAGTGGCTATTTTCAAATTTTAATTTAAAAGAGTTGAGGGTTTTGCATATAACTTCAGAAAACATGGGAGAGGCCTTCCTTAGTAACACAGGATTTTAGGAAATGTGAGGCAACCTGCACTGTTTCCAGGACCCCAGGGTGCTGCAGGTGTGAGTGCTTAGGATGCTTCGGAGAGGAAGAAGTAGGGAGGAAAAAAGCTTTGGGGATGAAGTGGTTTTCATTTAGCTAAACAAAGCTCCTTGCTCAGGGCTAGAACAAAGCAGGCAAGACCTCTCCTTTTTACCATTGTCAAATGAGAGAGGTCTCTGCTGGTTGTTCATCATGCAGGAGGCTGCAGGTCGCTGTTACCCTCTTGTCAAGATCTGAAACACTGGGAGATCCCACCCTCTGAAGCAATGACCTGTCCTGACCAGTGCATCTCCCCTGGTTGCTGGTGAAGAACATCTGTCAATCAACACCCACCCTTTCTCAGGTCACCTTGAGCAGGAACTGCCTCAGCCAGATGGGGTCCTAGCCTGCAGACCCCAGCCCCAGGGCCAGGACCCACCCCCCAGACTACCCCAAGACACTCTCAATCTGCTTTGGACAGGAGAAGCTGAGTGTGGCTGGTGTTGGGTGAGCCCTGAGAAGCAGTTTAGGGGTGGGTGGTCCATGCAGGAGACGCTGAAGTGGTGCTCCATCAACTCCTCCAGCCTTTCCAGGGCAGCTAGGGTGGGAAAAATGGGGCAAGTGAGTGTGTGTGTAGAGTTGTGCATACGTGCGTGTGTCTGCGTGGGTGTAGGACACAGCACATAAATAGAGGTAAAGAACTGCCGAGTCTGTGAGGATGGAGGCTGGGAAAGGAAAAATGACTGAGCCACATAACAGAACTCCTTTACCTGTTTTTCTCATAAAGCAGCGTGAGGATGTTTCTGCTAAAGCAGCCTCATTTCACAGCAGCTGCATTATGAAATGACTTCTTTTTAACAAATCCATCTGCCTGCCTTTTAATAAGCAGGGCTTTCCACCATTGTATATGTGCGAGGTCTGACCTTTTCATAGGAAAAAACATTCATAACCAAAAACTATAAATAGAAACCTTCACACTGGAGCAGATAAAGATGTAGGTTATGTGACTTTTTTTTAAAAAAAAAAACATAATGTGGGAGGGAAAGGAACAAGCTCTTTTAAAAAGTCATAAACTTCTGTTATTGCCTTAAGCTTTCTTAATATTTACTGAAACATTTAAGGAAAAACTTAGAACAGTGGGGCTTTCAAGACATCTGTATCTAAGAAGGTATATTTACAAAGGAAAGGAGAAAAGATTAGAAATATATTTAGTTTAGGAAAAAGGGTATTTCCCCCAACCACGAAACAAAAAGTTTATACAGGGTTTGTATTTCTAGGGTAAGTTAAGTTTTATATTTTCTTCATGTTCTGGTTCTGCACGTTCTTATATAGAACGTAACTTTGCTCATGAGTATAGACATTTAGCCTTCAAAGGGACTACTCATGTGAGAAAAGCTGATCATTCATTGTTTCCACTTCAAACCATATTTGGTCCTGTATTTTAAGCCCCAGCTGCTGGAGGCAGGTGATTACATGAGAATCTCATCTTTCTTTAGGAAAAAAAATAGAAAAGTAAGTTTCTAAATCTTGTGGTTGAAGGGAAAGCTTGAAAACATGTCCTTCACAGAGCTTCAGAACCAGAAGGCAAATAATACGAAACCAATCTTCTGTCTAAATCTGCTAATCACACACATTTCTTGATTTGGAGCAGTATTTAAGCGTACGACAAAAGAGTTCAAGAAAGGGGAGTAGGAAATGATCAGTGCAATTGTGGCTTTTCTGAGCCACGTCAGCAAATCACTGTTGCCACATGCAAAGACCCTTGGAGGATGCCGCTCACAAATGCTCTAAGAGCTTCCCTGAGCAAACACTCAGGTAAATCAAAGCAAATCCAAGAGAAGGCTTTGGTTAAGCATGAATTTAGCTCATCTGATGTATTCCATGCCTCAGATTCTAGAATTTACATATCTTCTCTGATACTTAAGACAGCAAAGAAAATAAATCAACTTGCTTGGTGCTGTCAGCATGGAAATAAAGATAAGCTGTTGGCTGCAGCTGCTGAAGGGTGCAATGGTAATACAATATTTAGAGTCTCTGCATTGTTTTTTGATATACTTCGGCAGCATAAGAAACAATCACACTGATCATTGGGCATAGGGCATTGCAGGCTGAGCATCTTTTATGACTATTGTGTAGCTTCTCAGGTGTTGGCTTCAGCTTCCTTAGAGAGGTATCTTTCTACTATGACTGCCCAGTGCCAGGCTCCTTTCTCCTAAGATGTCATCTCACCATCACTGCTCCACAGTGTAGCGTGGTGACAGCCTTCCCTTGAGCTGAGCACCTCCAGTGCCATGACTCTGCTCACGTGAGAAGCAGAGCCAGACCAAATAATGGGGTTTGTCCGGTAGCCACAACAAGGAACTTTGTCTTTTTTCTGTGCAAGGCATTTTAGGTTGAGTTCATGTCACCACTTCCCCGATACCTATAAATATTTTTTTCATATATAGAAAATGGGAAGCTACTTAGAGATCGTAGAAATGAGAGTAGGACGGTGATTTCTGCAGAGATGTCTGCTTGTGCTTTCTCAGCTCTGTGGGCACCAGCACGTATGCACACTTGCCACAAGTTTGACTTGTAGCTTCATTTCTCCAAAATGATGATGGCCTGTTAACCAAAAGCCTCCTGGGCAGGAATGTTTGAAATGTTTTTCAGAAGCTGCAATTGCTGCAGAGATATCAAGACCCAAAAGTCACACAAATGAAACACAAACCTTTGGGGCAGCCAGGAAAGATGTGATGAATTGTGCGTGGGTGGTTTGAAAAGAGGGGAACCACACCATCCGTGTACAGAGAAGTGGGGCATGGATTTTACCCAGCACTTGGTGCATGGCTGCTCTTCATCCCTTGGGGTGGATGCAAAGAAGAAAGAGGGGCTGACCTTGGAAGAACTTGAATTCTGCAACATATGTATTCTTTTCTGCAGGGCTGCACTTGAAGTGGTCATTAAGGTGAAAAACGGCCCTGTGGAAGCTGATGGCAAAGTCACCATGGACTTTGATCTGGTCTGAATTCCACCCCTTGAGTTTGACTGCAGTCCAGTGGTTGCCTAAGCCTGAGGCTGACTTTCTGCTCTCCACCGAATTTCCTTCTACAGTAGTGGAACGGAGCCCAGGTTGTATCTCAGCAATAAAACAAATAGAATTAAATGATGCAAGGGTGTTTGAGTCGTGATTTTCATCAGCATTTCCTTTTCACTGAGCTCAAAGTCTAGTTTGAATGCAGCCTACTATTTCAGTCTGCAAGAAAAAGCTACATAGAAAATAGGTTTTGAATCAGATGCTTTACATAAACCAAGGGTTTTACTAAAAACTGATCCATTCTTCTCTTTTTCACTCCTACAATAGCGACTCTGCAGGGAGGCATTAGAAGTTTCAGTACTTTCATCTTGTCTCAGAACATTTAAGGTGGCCAAAGCAGGTTATGATAATAATAATAATAATAATGATAACAATAATAGTAATGATAATAATAATAGCAACATTGAAATCATTCATCACAACTGATTTATTGGAGGAATTTTGCCAGACGTGGGCGTGATAAGTCATCCAGAAATAGGTCACCATTTTCTGAAATGTATCTGAGGTACAGGATTATTTGCCAAGTAATTTATACCAAACAAATCCCTCTCACTGTTAGTAGACGGCACTTTTATTTTGAGTTGTTTTGACTGAGCAGCACCACGGTTCACATGGAGAATATCTGTTTCTTGATTGGGAACTGGAGCAGGCACCTAACTTTAACCACGTGTCGGATATCTCCTGGCTGAAGCCAGCCATAAAATGCATGTTCAGGCTAAGGGAACACAGGGAGGTTGATTTTGGCGACCAGCCCAGGTGCCAGTGATACAGAGGCCTCCTGACAGCAATGGGCTCTGTGCTGTCCTAAGCCTGGAGATGCTGCAGTGGGGAACAAGAGCATCATTTTAACTGCTGTTCCTGAGATTCAGATGAGCTAGGGATGCTGTCCTGAAACAGCCACGTAGGTGGTGAAACCGTGAGGGCTGTGGGAAGACAAAACAGAGCTGTTCTTCTGTAGGGAGAAAGCAAACTGTGGTCTCCCTTCACTTTGCACCCAGCCTTGCTGATGCACCTGGCCTTTTACACCCCCCTTCTGAACACAGACCCTTGGGGGCATTAGCAAGCCCTCTGTAAAGCCAGACAGAAAGGAAACTCAAGTCCATGGTGCCTCCCATGCCATCAGCTTTCAATCCACATCACTAGAGTTTAAATGTGGCTGAAAGCACCTGGAAAACCTTCTGGACCTCCTGGTAAACTGGGCTGCAAAGGGGTCAGCCCTCACCCCACACTGCTCCATCTTGGCATCAGCAGAGAGACTTTGGACTCCTCTCCTTGTAAAGGTGCTGGAAGTCACCTGAGCTCAGTGCCAAGTGTGCAACTGCTTACTGATGGTGTGGAGAAATTGTAGATGGGCCTTGGATTGTCCTCCTGTACAGACAGAGTGAAACCCTGGCTTGTTATCCAAACGTAGGGGATCTCCAGTATGGAGTGGCCAAAGACAACTTCAACGGCTGCCCTGCAGCCCTTTCCTGCAAAGAAGAGATAAGCAAATTCATGTCTGTCTCTGATACTGTGATCTATACAGAGTCCAGCTAGACTTAATGCTTGTAGAGAAAAGAATCAACATTCCTTATCCCAAGGGGTTTGCAATTTAAATTAGGGAGAGAATTGAACCCTAAACTGAAACAATTATCAGAGGGAACATCCTTGTGAACAGAAAAGGAAGGTCCATCAGAACTGCTCTTAAGAGTTTTGCAGGTGTGTCAGCAAGTGACCTATTCAAGTGGTCAAGATCAATCTGCATGCAACAACTTGTTTTTGTCTAAGGAATTGCTTGGTACTTCCAGGGCTTGAGTTGGTGGTGGGGAGAGGCTCTGTCTGCCTCTCACTCTAATGCTCACTCTATTGCTCTAACTGCAGTAGTTAAAGAAAAATGCATTCTTGACCTATATGCAAGTGTGAAAACCAGTGTAGATCCAGGTTTCTCTGCTTTCTATGGTTCTGCCAGAACAAAGGCGAATTAAATTGGTTGTAAATTAATTTCTGTGTGCATCAAGTCTCTTTGCACAGCCTGATCAGTATAAAAGAGCTTTGGGTTCACTCAGAATTAGCCTGAATAAATTCAGAAGGCAGTATTTCTTTACACAGCACATAATCATTTCCAAAGCATCTGCCATAAAAGGGAGCGATTGAAACAGATTTCCTAGTGGATAATTTCCTGCCTGTTCCTGACACTTTCATCTCAGGAAACTGAATCCAAAACTCATGGTCGACAGTGTGAAAACTCCATTGATCTCAGCAGACTTTGGTTCAGCTCTGAAAGATACAAGGACAGATACTGAGAATTTGTGTTTCTGGAGCTTAGGGCAGCACCGTCCCTATTTGACACACCACAACATGTGGTAGATCTCCTTCCCACAGCCATCGTCCTGTGGTCCTCATATTTTTGTGACACTCTCAACACAGCCAATGTGACACGGAGTTATGGAAATTGATCGTAACATGGGTTCATGATATGGGAAGTAGATCTTAAATTGACACAGTTGGAGACTGTGGGAGCCGTTTGCTGATCAGATGATGTTGCTAAGGATGGGAAATCTCATGTTCATGTGGATCTTCCCAACGTTTCCCCATCATCCCTCCCCTATTTCTCCTCAGTACATGAGTGTGGGGTTAATATGTCTCCTAGGAGGGACAAAAAAATGTGTAGTGAATGTTTAGGAAAACTTCTCACCTTGTTTTCTGAACAAAAAAACCCTTTCTCATATCACAAAACATGTACCTTCATTCCCACAGGAGCTGGGACAGCTGATTCAGTGGGTAGGAACTTGGTGCTAGCTGAGGTACCTATTGCTGATTTGGGTTGAGAACAAGATCTTCAGTGAAATGAATTGATGGTTTCAGTTCCGGATTTGGTGGGCAAATTAAGAAAAACAAAATTGGGCTGTGTAATTCAATGCTTGCTTTCAGGAAGCCACACAGAACAGAATCCTAGTATGGAGATTGACTCATCTCCTGCCCTTTGATACAAACCCATGCACCCTGACCGCAGGAGACAGGAGAGGTGGGCAGAGACCCTGCCTGGAGAGCTGGAGCACCCAGGACATGGAGGGGTTTGTTCCTGCATGTCCCTCCTGTGGGAAAAAGAGTAGCACCAGGGAAAAATACTGAAGTGGAAAACAAACCTCAATCTCTGTGAGATTCCATTCATCACAAGACTGTCCCAAATAATTCAGATATCAATATTATCATACCAGAGCTTGCTGGCATTTTCGTTCAAGTACAGCATACAAGCAAGTTTCAGTTAACCCTCCAGTGGCCAGAAGATGTAGGGTGGTGTAATTTATTGTGTGAAATTAATTTATCATGGCTCGGGGAAGCCAGATTTGTGAGAGCTGGTAGGTCAGCATCCCTGTATCTCCTGGCAGCTATACCAGTGTCAGTAATTGTAAGCAGCTTTGAGAGGTTTCAAAAGTCCCCACCACATCCCTGTGAGAGAAGTAAAAAACCAACTCTTTCAACAAAGAGGGAGAAGGGGGCACTGGAGATAAAAGTGTGAATTTAGGAAGGTGATGGTAGAGCAGTGGGGGGCAGGCAGGAGCTCCTGGCTGCTGGGAACGTGGCCTTCCTGAGCAGGCAGTCAACAGGACGAGTATCAGGAACAATGAGCTAAGCAGTGTGATGGAAACAAACACCTTTTTTTAGGCACTCTGCACAGAGCTGCTGCTGCTACTTTTGTCACACCATTCATTTGGGAAGAAAGCAGCACAGCAAAACAAGGTGCACACACAAAGCCACGCACTGGGGCTGGGCTCACACAAGTTACCAGCCTGGAAATTTAATTGTTTGATTATTTCATTTATTAGTTTAGGACTGCAGTGTTCTTGTATGAAGCTAAGTATTTGTAGCTGGATACAGCTGGGTGGATCCTTAGGCCAGGACCTGGATGACCTTTAAGGGGACTGAGGACCACAAATGGATGTTAACTTCTGGGCAGCTACAGCCAACATTTCCACCGTGTAAGTCTTCCGTGAAGGCTCTTGAGCTGTTTTACAGACAATAAACACATATGCACGTGCACGTGAAACCCCCTGGCAAAAACAATGGTTGTTTTGCATTTGCCAAATGTGTCAGTTGCATTTCTTTTTACGACTGAATTAATTCTCAAGTCATGAATGCAAAAAAAAAAAAAAAAAGCCTAGTGAGTATTTAAATATAGGGCATTAATTTTGCATTCCAGTGTAGAGGGAACCCAACAGTTTCAAACCTCAGAAAAAACCACTCCACCTCTGCTTTATGGGCAATTTCATTCTGCTTGTGTTTCCAGAGCCTACTTCAAAGTGCAGATGCATTTTAGGTAAATAATGACAGCTTCAGAACAAGTTTTCCTTGTAACACAAATCACCTCACTAATGAAATCAGAGGAAAAATTCAGAACAACTTGATACCCATCTGCCTGAAATCAAATCCTTCTATTTATATAGTGTAACTAGGGGCCTGATTAATCCCTCAATCAAATCAGGAGTGAAAGTCCTTCAGACAAGGGGGAATGGGGCCAGCCTTTCACTCTTGCATGGTGACCATTGCCTGAACCTGGGTGAGGATGCCCTGGTCCTTCTAATGTGCGGCAGAGAACGTGCCTGTGGGAGCAGCACCAAACAATGGGGTCAGGTTCAGAAGAATATGAGGCACCTTCCCTCAGCATGGAGAACAGTTTCTATAGTTTCCACATTTCCTTCCTGCTCGTGTCAATCATGCACGGGAGAAAACAATGAAGAAACACCAACACCACATGGAATAAAGTAATGGGAATCCAGGAATGAGCCACATGCTAAAAAGAAAAGAGTCGTCACGTCCAAGGTTGAATGTATCGACTGGCTGGACTGCCAAATAAACCAGACTAGCCCTGAGGACTTGGATCTATACCTGTATTTACCTCTTCACCTCAGACCTCAAAAGCAAGCTTCCTTTTTTCTTTGGAAGCCTGGAGGTGGGCGGATGGTGCAGCTCTTGGTCGCCTTTGTCTGCATTGCTGAACCACTTGCCTCGCTGTGGCCCTGTGCCTGTCTCTGGAGCTGCTGCTTCCCTCCAGCCCCATCAGCCTTCCCAAAGGCTCAGCAGTGGGATGCAGGGGTAGGGGACCGGGGGGGAGCTGAAATGTCCACTTGGCTTGGCAACAAAGAAAAGCAAACTGCACTTGAACCTGGAAATTTACAGGAATGCAGAGCAGCCCTGTTGCTAAGCCAGCTGCAAACCTGCTTTGCTCGGGGCTCTTCCCTTTGTAGGGTTGAAGGAATGAGGAGCGTGTTGCCAAGTAGGACATCAGTACTACAAACAAATGGAAAGCCCTTATCCCACCAGCAATCTCGACCTGGTAACGGGCAGGCAGCTAGAGTAACAAGAAAGTTCTGCTCCTTCCTACTTGCAGAAAGGGGAGGCGGCAGGACACAGGTTATAATTAGAGCCACCCACAGCAATTTTGGGGAAGCTTTAGCACATGGATTGGGATCTTATTGTAAGTGCTGCCAATTCACCATCTGCTTGGACTGGGCCAGTCCAGAAACCCAGTGGCAAGCACCCACAGACACATCTCCTGCTCGTCTGAAGTTTAGTGGTGCTTTAAGCCACCCTGGTGCCTGCAGGGAAAAGAACACAGCAATGGGAGTTTCTGTATAAGCCCTTAGCCTGAGTGTCCTCCTAATTTAAAGGATTTGCTTTAGCTTTAGAGACAAGTTCACACTGGAGCCCTCACTCCTTTCTTTTCAACGGATTAGAAAATGTCAGAGGTTCATCCAAACTGGATCTCCCCAGTACAGTTTCCTGCAGCTGGAAAAACACCAGTTCTGCCAAGCTCTCCATGCCGAGGGCGCAGCACGTTTCACAGCACGGCCACCCCTTCCCCACACAGAGCCACACAACTGTCCCCTTGCAAAAGCCTGGGCTGAGGCACTCCAGAGCCATCCCCAGCTCTCTATCCAGCTGCCATGGAGGCCGAGAGCAAGCACTGGCCCACGTTGTGCTTGCCTCAGACAGGTCAGCTCCCATCCTCAGAGCTCAGCTCCAGCAGGATGAGGGTTGGCTTGTAGGACTAAGGAGCCGATGTGGTCTTTACACTAGTGGCACATGGGTCATCCACCCTCCTGGGTTGAGACATGACTACCTCTAACTCTTGTGGTGCTAACTCACAGCGTAGATTTGTACCCCAGGTATCACAGGCAGCATCTCTGGCCCAGTGCATCTGGACCTGCATCTGCATCTACATCTACATCTGCATTAGCATCCCTATCCCTATGCCCAGGCAGGAGTTACCCTCTCTCAGATATCCTTTCTGGCCCCCTCAAAAGCAGCTCAGGCCCCCGTGGTGCAGGCTAAACCCATCCACATGAAGAAGTAAAGCACCTGATTGGGAAAGCTAAACCACATCAAGCCATTGTGAGGAACTGGGTCCACCTGGGAGAAGTGGGTCCTCAGCAGAGGCAACACTGTTTAACTTGGTACGTTTGCTACTGCACTTCTCAGAGACACCCTGAGTTTTGGTGCTTCTCCCAAGTGCCAGCTACTGTGCCCTGATCCCAGCTATGAGAATCTCAGCTCCTGCTCTCTTGCTTTTAACTGCTGGGATTTCTGAGCCTCCCTGATTACAGAAATAGGTTTCAAAACATGAGCTCAGAACTCTCAGAGGAAACAATTTCAGGTTTCTTATTTTATTTTTTTTTTACCCCTACTGCTATGATTTATTTAAAGAGGGACTTGGGGCCTCACTCAGGAGTTTCGGATACTGCTCAGACTGGGGAGAGTAATCACAAAGCCATTACTGCACCACGGGCACCCCGGGAAGCTCCGTGATAACTGCTGGAGCCCGTGCTTCACGGGGGGACCTTTCCAGCTGAAGGCACAGCCAGAACTTTCTTCCAGGTAGATGGAATGTAATTATGCAGGCTATGAATGGTGATGTGTCTGCAAGGGGGGTGGAGACAGCGCGAAAGGGGTGTCATTGTTTTGTAAATGCTGTGAAATGTGTTTGTGTGTTTCTGAGATGAACCTTAAAGAAAATACCTGAAAACTGGTTTTGCTTTTCCTAAAGCATTGGCTCTTTCAGGCAACAGCTTTGCCAAAAGTCATTAATCACGTCTTTATTAAGAAGGGTGGGGGAATGGTGACCTCAGACAACCGAGGAAAACAACTAAAACTGCATTCATTTGAAAGACCGCTTTTACAAATCTCTTCTGGCCAGCACATGCTATTGTTGACATATATTTAAAGTGTGCTGAGTCTTTGGGATATATTAGGACTTCTGCACAAAACCAGGGCAGACCTTGACCCAAGGGTTTATTTGACTTAACTGTAAGTCTCCTGGAGTAAAAGTGGAGAAAGAAGAACATTTTTAAAAGGTCTTCACACTTTTCTGCTACACCAAAGTATATCATGTGAGGGGGGCAGGCTAAACACACTGGCTCTTCGCTTCTGAAGCCTCAAAATTCAGAGATTCATGGATCTCATGATGTGCATGGTGTAAATCCAGAAGGAACATCATGATCACTTGATTCCTTCTAGCCCTGCCAACCTGTGTGCTCCAAACTATCCAGCCTTGCTGTTAATACCATGGCACAAGGTTCACCACATCACTCAGTAACGTGCTAATTTTTCACAGTTAAAAATAGAGTCAGCTGAATGAGCAGCCACGTTAGATGGACAACCAATCCTATGCCATAGGAACTGCTGCTTTTGGGGTGGGCACAGCAGAGGATACAGCCCCCATGCCCCTACTTTGCCCTGACCAAACTCCATATCACTCCTCATTCCCTGCTCTAAGCTGGTTCATCGGCTGGGATACAGGGATCACTGAGAGAGCAGGGACTTTTGGGGGGATGTCTAGAGCCTGCCTCAAAATACATTTACTGCGAAACAAGCTCTCAGTGGTGGCATGATAAAGGACAGGTTCCCACCTTAGCCAGGATGCCAACTGGTGCATCACAGCAGGCACCCTATGAGCCCAAACCCTGGAAGGCTCTTGCCACTGATAACACCCATCTACTGTGGCATCATGTCCATTGACATAACCTTAATTAATGATATCACAAAGCTAATGAGGAGATAAACCACCGATCTCAAGCGCTGTTAAGAAATTGTCTTAAATACCAGCCACTAAGCACTATGGAGAAACAGATAGTGGGCCAAAATGTACACCTGGAGTAGAGGTGTGGCTCTCGTGTTTTCTGGTGAAGTTGCATTTGTTTACTCCAGGACCGACTATGAACCATCCTGATTAACACACGGCGGGTGTGCGCTGGGCAGGCAGTTGTAAACAGCCCCAGCCTTATGTAATGGCATGAGTCTTGTGCAAGAACTGTCATCCAGATGGCAGCAGGATTGATGGCTGTGGAGATCAGCACCATGCCAGCCCGGGGTGCAGATGCGCGTGGGAGTGCACCAGCATCAGGCTTGCTCTTCTCAGACCCTGAGCTGATATGGATGGTCCCTCTGGCCACCTCTGAGACCAGGGCTACTTCACAGGGATGGTTTAGCCCACATGGCTTTGGGAATAGTGGACATCACCAGGCACATCTTGGTGGCTAAGAGCTTTTTGGGGCTGCTTAATTGGAAAAGATTTGCCAGTTGTGACTAGAAGACTTCCCACTACCATTGGGGTGGTGTGGATGTAACTTGTAAAACAGGGAAGGGACTTGCTTCACTGCACTGACTTGATTCTTTGGCTGTTACTTTATTTCCTTGCTGTTGTTATTCTGATCCAGTGAAATTAAAAAGGCATGAGTAGCCTATTTGGATCTGAATGTGTGAGTTCCTGCCCTGAAGAGCTTTCAGTAGAGATTAGATTTTACATGCCATTGTGTGGGGGAGATGTGCCATCAGGCAAAGGAGGAACAAATGCAGGCGGGGCGAGACCCGAGAGACAGAAGCCGGTATGTTTGCATGAAGCTACCTGCTGCTCATCGGGGTGGTATCTCCATCTCACTGATGTTTGGACAGGTATCTCAGAAAACACTTGCTGTCTGTGGTTTCTGCAGGATGTTTAGCTCCTGTAATGTGTGTGATGAGACAGTCACTTCTTCCTTATGTTAGCCTTTTAACCCTTGTCCTAAGAGGGCCTAAAATAAAACACAGGAATAAAAACTTATCCCAAGCCACGTGTTCCTGAGCATGCAAGCAGACTAGCTAAAAGACCCTGGGACTTAAGAATAACCCTCCAAGTCTCTGATGAGGTAGATAGGCACTCAGTCTGCTGGTATCTGAATAAATGTTGAGGGATTCCAAGGATTTATGTGCTCACATGATATACAACACAGACATCAGGAGCAGACAAGCCTGGTACAATGCTCTTGCTACCAACTTTTCACCTATTTCTTCTTCACTTCACTCTAGCACTCCGACTTGTTTCTAGTCAGCCAGGCTGTTTCCTGCTTTACAAAAAAAAAAAGGTGTTTGTTTTTTAAGTGATCACAAGGCATGCATATATCAGTAAAAAAAGAAAGGATCTATCTCATTCTTACATCTTTATTATTTCTATTGTTGAAGTATGCCTCAGGTACTTTCCCAGACATGTTGCCTTTTGTTTTTAACATTGCCATCTGGGAATCAGATACCATACATCTTTTGTGGTGCCGTTCAGTGGCGAGAGAATTTGTTATTGCTCTTCACGGATAGTTCCGGCTTGATGCACACAGATAGCTCAGAGAAGAGGGATGCCATCAGCTTTGCAGCCACTGCCCTCCAGCTCAGGGACAAGCTAAACTTGAGCATGAGCACCATGTCTTGGGAGACAAGCTGAGAAAGTTCTCACAACACCTGCAAACCAGGTGATATCCACAGAGGCCAAACTCCTTCACTGTTGGGAAGCTATTCGGTTGGTTAATTTTGCACTGAACTCTCTTTGCATTCTGGCACATGTGTTAACGCCATTAATAAGCACTTCTTTGTGGAAGTCCAAGGAAAGAAAAGGTGATCTCCATGCAGCAGCCACAGGCCAAGTCAGCACAAACTTCAGGGCAGTTGGAACTCGGTGCAGGAGCAGATGCAGAACTGACCTTTGTGAGTTGGACTCATCTCTCAAAGTTGATTCTGATCATTTCCTGATTCAGAGCCTTGTGCTTTGACCACAAACCCATCCCATCCTCTTTGGTGTACATCTCTGTCTGGTCCCTTAGCTAAACACTGCTCAGTAAATGCTTACAAATTCAAGAGGAGAGGCTGCTAGTTCAAAGTCTCACATTATCAGGGCAGCTGGAAAGAAAAACTAATGACCAAGGAGAATCAAACCAGATCCAGGAAGAAAGCCTGGGTGTTTGAACACTGGCAAATACCTGCTTAAACACATTTCTCCAGCCTTCACTACATCCACTCCTGAACACAAAGACTAGCTAACCAAATAGTGCAACAACTTGTAGGTGTAGGTGGGTTGCTCTGGAGTGGGCTGCTCCTGACTCTTGTAATTTTGTGAGATTATTGTTCTTCATTCTTCAGCCTAGAAAGCAGAAGAGCCACCACCCCAATGCTGTTATACAACTGTGAGGAAGAGGAGTGGAGCGATACGCCAGTATCATGGTGGGGAGGATCTTGTGGGATACTGAGAAGCGAACAAACTGTGACAGAGTGTTCATGTGTGTGGTTTCTTCTTTAAAAATAAGCTCAGCAGACTTTTTTTTTTTTTCCTTTAAGACACAGTGGCTAAAAATGGCCTTTCAAAAATAAATCAAGCCTGAGGCTGGATATGAAAGCACTTAACAAGGGGTAAAAGTGGTTAAAAAAAAAAAAGAAAAAGAAAAATTCCCATTCTATTCCAAGCACAGACCCCCCACCTCTGCATGTAAACAGTAGCTGTATCACACTAAAGCACTTCTACCAGCTTCAGACCAATACCTGGCCCACTTTGGACAGATGATGGGAGAACAGAGACTCTAACCTGAGACATTCCCAAGAAGCTCTTGTCTCCTGAAGGCACTGAGCACAACATCCTAGACATCTCCCAGCATGGCCCAGCATCTTCTAAATCACAAGAGCATGACAAAGTTTTAAAGCAAAACTGCATTACACAATAGGATGAAACCAGTTGTGGACAACATGATGGAAACGCTGTCAGGGAACTGAACTGAGTGGAGTTAAAAGCTGTGACTATTATTTGTGGCCATTAAAGCAGCCTTTTTAAATGAAAACCAGGCATTTCAGACAAATCTAATTATGTTCTTTGGAGAGGTTAAAAGTTTGTTTGAGAAAAGTGACTCTGTGGATGGGATAGACTTTGGCAAGGTGGTTTTCTTAGCACATTCTCTTAAAAAATAAGAATATGTGATATCAATAGCATGTCTGTATGTGGCTTAGGGAGCAGTGAGATTGAAGGTCTTCCAAATGGTCAGTCCCTGGGGAGTGACTCGGGGCACATCCCCAGAGGAGAGCCTCTGGGGCTGACAGGAAGGACATCCAATAATTTTCAAGGATTTAACAATCATCTGGAAGGTGATGCACAACAACTTCCGCCAAAACCTTCAGATGACACCAGGCATGTGGAGAGGTGGCTGATAAAGAGTTGAGGGCAGTGGTGTGGAGAGATCCAGGTCACTGGGCTCAGGCAGCTGAGGAGCCAGGGCAGCAGCAGACCAGTGTGGAGGGAGAACCTCTATCCTGGAATGCAGAGCAGGGAGTCAGGAAAGGGTGCTGAGCTTGGAGCAGACAAGAAGCCCGACCTGAGCGTGTTATTGCAGTGTGATACTGCAGCTAAAGGGCCTCATAGGAGCTCTGGATGGGTGAAGAGAGGAGCTGCAGACTGGAGTATGAACCAGTTCTGGTTCCACAAACCATCTTAACCAGACAAATACTTCCCTCTTTGTGGGTCTCTGTATTTTAAGAAAAAAAGATGACAGACTTTAAGAATTTAACCTGCTAAATTAATCCAGAAATTGAGAAATGATGTCATTATAATATGTAAACACCTTCAGGAAGAAATGGTTGTAGGAAAAAAGTCTTTAGTCCCAGGAAAGGCCCACAACAAGCACACTAGAGCCCGGTAATCTCAAGTAAGAAAGAAGCATGCATTTTATCAGTGAAGAAGCATAGTCTTTGGGATGAATTCTGTGGGCAGGATTGGATACACATTTCCTGATGCCATCAAATCCAACCTGGCTGCCCTCATAGGAGGTCTGATTGAGATCAAGTTGTGCTTTGCCAAACACGAGTTAAACACGGAGTTAAGGAAGTGATAGTTGGAGATCTCTGAAGTGCTGGGGCTCAGGAGAGAGTCTCCATCCCTCCCTTGCAGCTATGTATTCTGGGACTGAAAACTACAAAGCTGAGGAAGAAAAATATAATTGAAAAGTCCTGTTGTCACTTGGAAGGTACAAGAGGGCAAGAAAGCAAACGAAAAGCCCTGGGAGTTCTTGGTAACTGCTTCCAAACTGATAAATATATAAAAAAAGGCTCTGACCTTTCTCTTTTTTGCCCTTTCAGTACTGTAAGTGAAATAACTTGATTGTTTTATAGACTTCTGTTGGTAGTAATCTTTTTAGCACACTGGCAAGTTGCTCCTGTTTTGGGTTTGTTTGTTTTTTGTGAACTACAGTTGGGTTTTCCACTCTTTGTTTCTGAGTGTGTGTTTAGGACTTGCTGAGAACAAGTTAAACACAACAAATGAGTTTTGGACAGAGCTTTGAAAGAGATTAATTCTGTGGTCATTCATTCTCCTCTCTCGGGAAGCAAGTCCCATATGCAGACACTGATTCTCAGAGAGTTTTGTCTTCATGCTAACTGGCATCCTTGCCTGGTAATGCTTGCAATGCATTAAGCTCAGGACCAGTGTCCCAATCCAGGAATATAACAACAGATGTTTTACCCTTAACATTGCCCAGCGATCAGCTCATGTATGGATGTACCAGTAAAGATGGAGTTGGAGGATACTGGGCAAAAGAATCTCACCAAAATCCCACAGGAACTCAGTGGAAAATCTGGGATTAGCACCAAAAACACACAGTCTGTGGCTTTAGCAAACCAAGAATGAATAGGCCAGGTAGTAAATCTAGAAAAGCCAGTAGGAAGCTTTGGAATTAAAGAAGAGTTGAAGAAGGAACCAGAAATACAGCTGCTGAAGGAAATAAGTCATACTACATTGATTGTCTCGTCCCCATATGCTTGTAATAATTTTGACAAGCATTTCATTTTGTCTATTATTATTAAGAAAATGATCCTTTAAGGGCAAAATCTAACTCCATTTTTTCAGGTCAGCCTGATTCTGGGAATCATTCTCACTTGCCTGTGGTTTTTGCTATCAGGCCAAACTTAATCCCTGGTGTATTTCTCTGGACTCAATGGAGTTATGTGGAAGATCAGCTTGGCCTTAGGGCCTTAAGTGATATTGCCAATGGGTTTCTTTAAAGGGATATTTCCCTATTTTGAATGCAGTGATTCCGGGCACTAATTTTCATCTTGAAATCTGGAAGCACTCCTGCATATCTTAAGGTAGTTTTAGTTATTCTGGTACTGAAGAAGCCTTCTTTGGCAATAGATGACATGTCTAATTTTCATCTGGCAGAAGGCAGGTGTATGCATGTTCTTCGGCTGGTCTGTGGATGGCAGTCTAGAGAGTGACCTGCCAGGTGCCTTCCATCCACAGAAAGGTCTGGTGAAGAGTCGTAGGAAGGGACATTAAATATCCAACAGCCCCATGACAGCATGGTGAATGCTATTCATTGCTTTTGATTGACAGAGCAACATCTTATCTTCCCCTGAAACCTCTGCACCCAACCCTCCAGGGAGGGGGGGGTGTGATGGGAGGGAAGCCAGTAGCCTGGTTTTGTCAGAAAACTAATTAGAGGGATTATTTAGATTCCACTACCATAGGGAGCAGCTCCCGGTAAAAGTCCTTTGCTTGGAGAAAGATGTAAAGGGAATTCCCAAAATACAAAAGATGGGTCTTTCAGCATCCTTCACTCTGGACCTCGGTGGCTGCGAGATGCCACTCACTGAAGGCAAGTGAGTGCACACCTGATGTCTCCACACAGACTGCTCCCACGGGGCTGCTAAACCCTCCAGGAGAAGTCAACACCAGGGAGGTGCTACCACAGAGCTTTCTCTACACTTGTGCTTTTCATCTCATGAGGTCTTGGAGCAAAAGAAATGGCTACAAACCGCTGGGTGCAGGATGGTGTCAGGACAGTATCGTACCTGCTGAGATGATTTAGCAGCACTCTCCCCTGCTCTGAATGTCCCAAGTGCCGTCTGTTCTCACTTGCTTTGGCAGCCAGGACACTCCCTGAGTGCTCCAAATCACAGCAAAAAACCACCCCAAACACGAAAACAAACGCAGAGGTCTTGGTCTTGCTTCGTGCAAGATGTGAAACCTACTGATAAACCTGACTTTAGCCAGCCTCCAGTTGCTTACTTATAACTGAGCAACACAGGAGGCTGATACTGCAGCTCTCCAGAGAGATTTGTTCCCAGGGCAAAAAAGACCTGAGAGAGCCTAGGGGTAGATTCCAACAGGCTGTGAATTGTTCTGCAGAACACCAGCTCAGAGTGTAGGGTATGTGATGTCCTTGTGAGCTTCTAAACTGAAAATTCTTCCTGTAGGAATTGATGATGGGCATGGCACTGAAAAGCAATGTCTACCTTGCTTTGGTTAGGACCTGTGCTCTTAACTATGAGCATGTCTGGTCAGAAGAGAAAGAGGACCTGTAAATCTTGATGACTTGATACAGTCAGACAAGCCAGAGACTGAGCTCTAGGGTTGCTGTAGGGTACACAAATGTGCATCAGAGACCATAGTCTGAGGGAGCAGGGCTCAGGGGTGAGCTGCTTCTGTTCTTCTGCAGCCACTGTCAGCTTTGCACAACTATCGCAGTGATCCAGCAGCCTGTGAAGCATAAAACTACTTGAATGCAATTTGGATCCACACTGATCATATAACTGATTTCATTACAGTGAGAGAAGAGGGCTGATACGATTTCTGTATAATGCAGCTGATGTGCAGACCTAGTTGTTGATCCAATCACCAGCTCTGGAGATCTCAGCTCTTCCTCACCCTGCCATCTCCAGGTACCTTCTTTGAAGACCAGCTGCCAAAAACTTCGGCATTAGGAACCTAAAGACAAGTGACGAGTCTTTAGTCACCAACTCCCACTCGTTGCTTCATCTCCATCCTGAGGAGAACAACTGTGCAGGTGATTCTGGTGAGGAAGAATGGGAAAACCTTAACAGCTTTGGGTCTGTGTCGTCTAAAGCAGCAGAGCAGAAACCATTCGCTGTGGTGTCTGGAGACCTCTGAACAGCTGCAAAATCCCAGTACTGAGATCTTGGTAAGGTCACAGTAGCAATGAGCTGGGCACATTGCCAGGGTGGAAGATTCCGGGATCTGCAGCCTCCTGGGAACACCTAGCAGCCAACAGGAGCTTTGTAAAGACACCTGAAAATCCTTGTTTAAAGCTTGTCAGCTTAAAGTTAATAATTGGGAGGGAAAGGGTTTGGAGCCACTGTGGTGCAGCCTGTGAGGGGAAGCACAAAGCCAAAATGGAGGAGGGAAGCAAATGAAGTCAGAGAAAATCAGCCACGCCATTTCAAAAGCACGACTAGAAACATGCTCTCTCTCCCCACAGACTGGCCTGTTTGTACAGAATCATACGCACACACAGAGCAAAAGTAAAAATAGCTAAGGGGACAATCACTGCAAATCGCAACAAATAACAACTCAATAATATGATTTTAATGAAGAAATCCATGGCACCAAATAAATTCAAGATTTGGCACCACAGTGGTGTCCAATAGCTATAAATAAAGCTATTTGCTAATGACTGCACATTCCATCTCATTTTCCTCGATGTTTTCCATGGCATCATTCCTCTGAACCACAGCTTTTCTTTTAATCTCATCTTAATCTACACCACTATTAGGTGCTTCTTCCTTGACAACACCATACTTGAATGGCCACTAAGTATGGCCTTCTCCAAAGCCAGTGAAGGTGAGGCTGTAACACATGCTTGTCTCCTGTAGGAGAAGGCTGCAGAGCATGTCTTGACTGCATGCAGTCACTCACACATAATCAACCATGGGTAACTCAGAGCCAGAACCAGCCTCATGGCCCATAAGAGATTCTGCACTTGGGATTCAGCTTGCTCCACAGGTCTGACATGTCATGACAGAGAGATTTCTTCTTCACACAGCTCATTTTGACCTGAGCTAATGAGAGATTAACCAACCAACGGCAGAACATCAGCTGCTGCTGGTCTAGGGAGGGCATCTCAGGTTTTCTCTTTAATGAGCTTCACATTTGGCTTTTCTTAACTGAAGCAGAGTTCATAACCACAAACATCTTGTCAGTGATATGGTCCTTATCTGACAGATGGAGCCCAAGGAGAACTGTTTGCAATGACCTAATGTTTGCTGCTTACCTGGCAAGTCACCAGTGAGTTGCTCGTCCCCTGCATCGAGAAGTCACTAAGCAGATGCTCATTTCCCAAACAAAAAATCTTCACTTTAAAAAAATGAAGACAGGATTTCCAACAGATCAAAAGCACTTTGGAGCCACTTTGTCTCTTCTGCTGCACACTGGGTTTCTGCGGGAACCCTGTTTCTTGCATGGCCTTTAGCATGGCCCTGTCAGGAGCATTGGGAGATGATTAACCCTTTTGTCACCACTAAACCACAATGGGAACATCTTCTTTTTCTCAGTCATTAAGTTTTTGCATATTGGAATTATATGTGTTAAACAAGGAAGTTTTCCAGCGGGGAGCACATCCTTGAGTCTTTCAGTAGAATGAGCTTTTTGACTGTCCATAATCACAGAGTGTCCAAACCACAAAAGAAGCCTTCCTTAATTTTAACTTCTTTTGGCCTAAGTTGGGCAGGACCTGAATTCAGGGTTTGAGAGAAGCTCAGAACTACTTTGCCATTACCATAAAATCCCATTCTGGGGGAGTTTTGTCATTCAGTGTTGCTGCATCTGCTTCATTTCTCTTCAGGTTTCCACCTCAAAATTCAGTCCTGTTGTCTTATGCAACTTTATAGGCTGTGGTAGGTGGAGATAAGGAGGCTAAGTCCTGAAATGATCTGTCTACTTTTGTTTTGCAACCTCAGTGACAGCAAATATTAATGTGCACACGTTCCTACTGCACAACTTGTCCGACCACTCTGCATGGCCCTTTTGGTGACAAGCAAAAACCTTCCACACATTGACTGATTCCCCAAACACTGCAGAAATTAACGGCATTAACGCCATTATGACACCCTAGACACACTCTTCTCATTGAATTCCTCCTGCTTTATTGCACATTGAGGATGTTCCACATCCAGCATTTCTCTCATGCCAGGCCCTTCCTGGACTGTGGCTGTGTTACACAACCATGCCCTGCAGATTGAGGCAAGGATTAAAGGTGTCCAAATTATTAGGAAATCAGAGCAGTGAAAGGTCAGGGATCTATTTTTTTTTTCTTTTGGCTTCAGTAGGTGGTTGCTGAAAAATCACAAACATACTTTGAAGACAAGAGGTAGTGAGGCGCAGCTTTCCAGAGCACTTGTTGGCATTCGTGTCTGTGCCTGAACTATTTACAGGTACAGCAAAGCGTTACTAATCTCTGAGCTATTTAAAAAGGAAGTACCTCTAGGATCTCCTCATTTGTCTCCCCTGTTTCTTAAACACCCTTCAGTCATGCTGGACCTCCTCCCTTTCTGAAAAATTGCTTCGCAGAGCTCCCTGATGAAAGAAAACTGTCCCTGGACAGTGAAACAAACAACCTGGGTTGGTCTCCTGCAAGCTCATGACCTAATAACTGGGTAAAAAATCTTGGAGACCCTGGGAAGGAGAGGTCAGTCTAGAGGCTGCCTGAGGATTCAAATGCTCTCGAGGCCCAGGGGTGGAACTCTCTTATCAGGATCTGGAGTCCAGCTGGAACCAATGTGGACCTGACCCTTTTCAAAGTTCATGTGGATGGAAGTTTCTGATTCAGACAAATCTCCGCTTTCAGACAACTGCCTGAAGGATAAGGCTGCCAGTTGGCTTTGCAAGGCCTTGCTGGCCTGCCTGGTTCAGTTATGTCTGAACTTTCCCTGTTTCCTTCCCCTCCGCTCCAGTACGCCTGTCTCCATCTGGCTTCCCAAACTTAGCCCCAGATGTATCGCATTGCAGCTCAGCTCCTGGGATGCTGTCACAAATGGCAAGATATTATGAACAGGGCTCCCAAAGGAAGCCACGCTGGAGAAAGAGCTGCAGGAGAGGGAAACCTCTCCATTGCCATTTAATTTTTTCCGAACTCATACTTTTTGCATTGTTAGAGTTTCAGAGAAAAAGGAAGTGTGTACAAAGGCTTCCTTGAACAACAGGAGGATGATGGCTCAGGCAGCGAAGGGTGAAAAGAAGAAGTAGGCACTGTGGGAGAACTGGTAAAGATGAGGTGGGTGAAGAATGTGCTCCAGAACCTGGTTTGCGTGTACCAAGAGCAGCAAGGAGCAAGCAGTGAGGACTAGACAGCCATCAAAAGAGATGGGTTAGGCAGTGCTTGAAGAACAGATGTGAAATGAAAGATGATATTTGTGAAGAAAAGAAAAAAATCATTTTCTCACAGGGATGGTGAGAACCAAGCACAATGTCCCTGCTTCCAAGAACAATCCAACAAGTAGCAAAGTAAGAAAGCCAGAGTTCCTGAGCTCTGATCCTAGTGTGCCACTAACTCCTTGACCTGAGTGCCTAACTAATTGCACACGTCGCAGAGAGCTTTCAAAAGCTAATATAAAAACATGGAGTGGGGTCCTCAGAACCATGGCGAAGTAAGTCAGGCTTGACTTAAGGGAACTTCAGAGCATTTGGTGCCCAATATCTCTGGCCAGCTTTTGACATCTGAGAAATGGAGCATGTCTCGTCTGCCACAGATGATGCTGGGAGGTTAATAATGGCATTTCACACTGAGGTCCTCTGACAGAAAGCTGCCATGTAACACAATGTATTAGTCTACCCTAAAGCCAAAGTCTCCTCCACCCAAATAAAATGTATTTGTGTTCTCTGCCTCAGATTTTTAATTTACCCACAATTCTTACCAGAAAAATAACAATAAATAAAAATCTCTGGCCATGCAAGTGTGCCAAGAGCTTGACTAATCAGCAGGACTCTAGTATGTCGCTACAGATTTTGGCAGCCTTTTGTCAAGAAAATGATGCAACTCCATTCCTGGGAACCAGTGCGATGGAAAGCGCTTCCAGCTGATTTGGACTGTTTATTCTAGGTGAAAGTTTGAAATGTTTCCATTTGGTTTCACCACCATGAGCTTTGCCAGGCCTTTTTCCCAGACAATGAACTCTTTCTCATTTCTCTGCTTGATCTGCTATTTACAGGCTTAGTTGCTACATTGCTTTTATTAATCTGGAAGGCATATGCTTGGTCAAAAATGAGTGGATTTCATCTTGCAAGAGGTGCAACACTTTCATCTCCTGCTGGTTCCAGTCAGACTGCAGGATCAAATACCCATCATCATGAGCAAAGGATCTATATTCTTGAAGAAGAATAGATTATGCAGGAATAATGGCCAGAGCCCGGGCAGGAATGCATTAACCATTATTATCACATTTCTATGCAAGCACTTAATGTGTTAGGGCTTTCACAGAACAAGGACATGCACAGAAAATGTTCCTTGCATGGCTCTAGAGTGTAGAGCAGCCTGGAATGTGGTGTTAGGCAGTACCTGAACCCTTGCAGAGCTTTGGCCTGAAGAGATGAAGCCAGGCCAAACTTGTTAAGAAAAGATGAGCCAACTACATAAGAGATTCCTCCCTCGGCTTGAGCCAGGCCTGCATAGGGGCTGAAAGTGTACTTCCAGGAACATATTGCTCTGTTTTCAGCCTAAACTAACTATTTCCTCATTCTCTTTGTTCCTCTCTGTCATTTCTTCTTTCTGGAGCAATATAACGAAGTTCCACTTCGAAATGAATCACCGTTCTTATGCTCATTAAATTAAGGAACTGACCATTCTGGTAAGACTCACGCTGACTAATTGCAGGTGCTGGTTAAGTGTCCCCAATAAAACTTCCACAAAATCAAAGCCATTCCTAGCTGCCATTCAAATTCTGAGTATCTGAGGAGCTTAGAAGATCCAGTTAGGGTGGCTTTCTAAAGGGAAATCTCTCACAGAAGTGTCCTAGTCCATTGCAGCCTTGGCTGAGAATTTGACCTTTTATTTCCAAACACAGTAGGGTCATTGGATGACCAGGTCAGCAGATAACAGATCTTCTGACCAGTTCACAAGCTGAGCCATTGTTTAAAATACCACTTTTTCTCAGAAGGGAGCATCTCTGGTACTGAAATGGACAATATATTCACATGATCAAGGCAAGACATCCCTCTTTGTTAAAGAATCATTGTTAGGATGTAGATGCTGAAGTTGGGCTGCTTCAATGAGTCAATATGTAATCCCAAATAATCCAGGTGCCATTGAAAATTCAGAAACCATCTGATCCCTTTTACATTAATTATGACACAAAAAGTTTTCCACTTTGCTTTTCACCATTGCGCTCATAGGGAAAATAATGTACCCAGAAACGCCCCTTCTCCAGGAATATGCACAGGTTGTTTGGGGGAATTTTTTTGATGAAAGATGGTCTTGGGGTAAATCACGAGTATGAGCCTCTAGACAGTGTATTTGATGTCATGTTTCCTGGGCAGGTCGCACAACTGTGTGACAGTTGTGTCCCCACCTGCACAATGGGAGCAGCAACCTCTTTGTATGATGTTATCACTTGCCCCACATTGGAGAGAGGACTTTGGAGGGAACTCCGCCACTTACTAAAGCTTTTCACAAAGTATGTCACAGGAAGGCTTCTGTCTCCAGATCCTGCCGTTTAATAACAAACCTGCTGTTTATTTTGTGGAGCTCGTTTCCTCGACAGAGCACCAAGAAGATGTCATGAATACCTGTGTGCTATACTCACCCTTCCCACAGTACCTTGTGTCCCAGGCACCTGGCAAAGGTAGCTCAGCACCTTCAGCCCCACCAAGGCTGGGAAAACTGCACCTCTGCTCACCCTGTGCTGAGGCAGAGGCAGGTCCAGCCACTCCTGCCTTTCTAGCACCTGTGCCTCAACTACAAGGCCAAATTAGTACTGAAGGGACCTGTATTTTACTGTCCCCTTCTTCTGCATTAATTAAAACACATTGCTGCACACTTAAGCAATTTAAATGTTTTGGAATGAGTCTCGGGACAGCCAAGGGTGTTCAAAGTGAAGGGAAGGCTGGCAGCCTGCCTTCGGCTCGCTGGCCTCCCTGTCTATCACCAGCACACATCGTGCATTATAAACCTGCGAGATCTCTGCAGTGACAAAACTAACATTTCAGGAGGGAGTGCAAGACTGAAGTCAGAAATCCCCGGTCTTCCCAAGCCTCCATCACATGGACTGGCTGCCAATGTCTCTGCTGATCTTTCTTCAGTTTACATGTTTGCCTTTACACCTCTCCTCTATGAAAAGCTGGTGGGAACTACTACTGCTATAGATAACACCAGCACCATAGTGTCTGATGGGAAGCCCTGCTAGATCTGGGTATCAGGTATTAGGGTATATGCCTTTCTCTTGGGGATTTTTTTGGAGCTATTCAGGGCCAGAAAGAGGGAATGCATATGAAATCTAGGGCTGGCAAAGACTGTGTTTTACCCCCGAGGTGATACTGAAGTTCAGGGTATAAGTGAACCTTTCCCCAAAGGCCTGTTTGCCTTTCTGTCACCTATCAGTCAGCTGTGGGAGTCAGCAGGAGAAGGGACCTCAGGTGACCTCCAGAGCAACTTGTGCACTGTGGACTCCAGGCAGCAGACAGCTGGCTACAGTCTAGAATGGAAATGAAGGACTAATTTGCCCAGGGACATTCTCTTTTGTATTTTAAAGTAATGCAAAGTGTCTTTTCACTTTCAGCTCTGGATTTGAGGCCTAAGATGAAGAGTCACTACTATTAGATCCACATCATCACAATTGTAACATCAAAACAAGAGCTGTATTAAAAATAAACACAGCAGGCATTCACTGACATGATTAAAATGTATACATATGGGTGAGGTCATTCTAATAAAGGCCTTATGCACAGACATATGCATTTCTTACCGTGGCCCTAGGCTCACAGCAGGAACACTATGCATCCACAACTACATGCTCTTGTGCAGTTGCATCAGCCCAGGCTCTCTGGCTGTTCAGAACTTCTACCACAAGTGTCCTTATCACATCCATATGCATTGACCTCCCCTTGACCCCCACAAAGACTAGAAAAATCACAGTCATGGCTTACCACATTAGCAGAACATCTCTGATCTCCATCAGGTCACCGTGTCAAGGTCCTCCATCTCCTCTATAAATCTTCTGAAGGCACATTCAGATGCTGTTTGGAAATAACTTAGTGAAAAATAGTTCCTTTGTCCTACCTATGTGCCCAGAAAAGGCTCCACTAGTTCAGGAAGTACCCTGGACTTTCCAGAATGACACGAGAAACCGCAAAGTCATTAGTGTCCACCTATACACTAATGAAAATCTTCTGTATGGGAACAGAAAAAAAAATCCAGGACTTCTTAGAAGTCCTGACCTTATGTGCCTTCCTAGGTTACCCTGCACCACAGCTTCTGCACCTCCCAGTATGATCTGCCAAGCCTCTAGAACTCAGGTGAAACACCACCTACTCTAGCAAACCCCTATAGCAGGCAGCAAAGCTGGTTCATCAATGGCTTCCCTGCGTTTTGGGTTCCCCCCACGAGTGCTGCCACAGCCAATTCTCCCAGGCTGCAGCTCCCAGTGCCACTGGTACTACATTCGGATGGTGCTCCAGAGATAGACCTGCTCTGGGAAAAGATGTAGGAAGAATGTCCCCAACTGGCTTTGGCCTGTAGGTATCCCACCTTCAGAGTCTCTCCCTGGCTCTGGAGCAGCCCTGGGTGGTCCTACATGTCCATGAGGATCCCAGTACTCCCCAGTACTGCAGCAAGGGATGCAACTGGGGTGTTTGTCCTCAAACTGAAGTGCCTGCTGCAGCCTCAACAAGTGATTTTTGTTCAGCTCATTTTATTGACAGCTCTTATACTGATACCCAGAGGAATCATCAGCCTGCTCCCTCTTCCCAGCAGATAGAAACAACCAGTAGCTGCCTCCAAAGAAAAATCTCATCTTCCTGGAGAGGGAAGAGGGATGGTTGCATTAAATACCACTTAGAGTCCAGTGGAGCTCTTCGCTGACTTTATTTTCTTTCTGACGCCCGAGAGCTCTTTGGAAATGTCTCTATGTGTAGTACTTCTTGACTAGATGTCCAGCAACATGCAGGAAAGTGAAGCTACCTATGGCTTCTGCAAAGTCCAGGAAAAAAGAGAATGGTGTGAGTGGACAAGGGGACCTGTGTGTCATCTCCTTGCAGAAGGTGTCACAGAAGTCCCAAAAGGCACCACAGAAGACGCTGCCCCAAACACCGAACATTTCCAAACACACTTTGTGTAGTAATGATGACAATGCTCTGGGGCAAGGGTAGCGCAGCCAGGGAGTCGAGGCAGCCTCCACCCGTGACATGCAACATAGGGCCTCAAAACCTACGTGCAGGCAGAAAGCACAGAGACACCTGCCACACACAGCAGGGCTACGTGACAAAACCAGGGGGGTGATGTGGATGCCTGGAAGTGGGGCACATCACCTCCAGCTCTTCCAGCAGCACTGCTCTTCTCACTCCCAGCCGTGGGAGATAGGTGATCAGATCCTGGCCTGATTTCCCACAGTGGTTGCACTGATGGATCTTGTCCTAAAAAGTTTATCCACATCCTATCTACACTCTTTGACTCTCCAGACTCAGGCTCATCTTCTCTGCAGGATACACCTTCTTGGAGAATTTTCACTGGTCTCTGCTATGGGATGAGCCATAAATTACTCCAGGAACAGCTTGCTTTGCTGATGTATATTTTCAACCTTAGTTACATTTTAATATATGATAATATAGATGCTACTGTCCCCAGCCAGGATCCAGAAGGAGTGAGATGATTAAAAATAATTCATCTTACACTGAATTAAACAACCAAGTGCCTCAGGAACGGTCCCATTTGAGTTCAGTACAAATCATGGGTGACAATCTGGGTCAGTTTTTATTGAGCATGCACTTTCTTCCCAGCCCTAAATCTGCCAGCCATCAGATAAGTTTAATAAGAAGGGACAACAAGGAGACATAAAAGGTCAGTCTCTACTCGAGAAGGTGGTGGAAGGAGAAGGGGCAGGGGAAGGTGGCATGTCCCAGTAAGCATTCAGGAGATGATTCTCCAGGAGAGGGACAGATAGAAACGCACCAGGTCCTTCGGAAAGCAAACAGGCTGCACCTGGACCCCTTTCTGCTGTTTGCTGAGGCTCGGCAGCCTGGACCACTTGTGGTTTCCTCTCTGAGTCTTGCCTCTGCCCACAATGACATACAGAAAGTGAGGGAACAGAGATGAGACACGCCTGCCACTTTCTGACCAGACGAGGCACTGGGGGCACGGGGCTGGTTTGCCCACCCTTTCTCTAGGAAAGCAGCAGCAAGTTCCCCTTCCATCCACTTTCACTTAGCCAGAAAACCCTCCATGCACGCCAATCCCCCATGACAGAAGGTCTGGGTATTGCATCCCCCTACCTTGGATTAAACCACCTCACTTCCCCCTCCCGGAAATAACACGAGCAAGAGTAAGAATGACTCATCTGTGAGTATGAAGACACGAACACTCACACACAAAAACACATCTTACATGTCGAGAGCCTGGGGCAAAAATTTTACCCAGCTTTTGAGCTCCCTAGTTTACATGATTCTGTGAGGTCTAGTGAAAAAGAAGAAGCTTTAGAGGAAACCTTCCTCCTGCTCTTGCATTCATGTCCCACATGGTCTCAAACCAGTGGGGCATACTTCAAATTCAGCTGTGCCATATAAATCCCAACCACTGCTATTAGCCTGGGAAACAGGTAGATGGTGTCTTTTCTTATCTTTGTAAACTGCTCCTTTGACATGATTCCTGGCCAGTGATGCTGATAACAGACACTACACGCATGCCTGTGCCATCAGTTTGAGGCTGAGTGAAGACTGTCAGGTGACATTTGCCCAGGCCACTCCTAAAGCTTGATAAACTCATTCTCTTCCATAACAGTCTCTGGCAAGGTGCAACATCCCAACAAAGGCTTGTGAAGCTTTGTAGTTGCATGTGACATTTCCTTGTCCCATTCTCCACTGAACTGCATGAAATCCAGTGTTGAATGAGTGCGGGAGGGACATGAAGGCATGACCTGTACCAATCATGGCTAAGCACGTCTGGAGCTATAGATCTCCATTTCCCTCCACAGCTGAGGTCATGTGTAGTTCCCACCTGCAAGCAGCGGAAGGCAACAGAGTTGGACCCTTGGCCAGTAAAATGCACCAGCCAACACCACCATTCTGTGGTGGGGGGTTCAGTCCTGCTGTCACCCCTGCACTCTGCCCTGGTGTGTGCGATTCTATCGCTCCAGGTTTCCCTCAACCAGCAGAGCCAAACATGACAATATGGTGGGTCTTGAAAAAAGGGAAAACTTTTAATTATCCTGTCAGCAAAGCTGAGCTGGTGTATGGGTCTTGCTGCCCAGGGTATTTGCAGCAGGGAAGGGAAATCAGTTTTTCACCACAGTGGTGTTGTGACCAGTCATGACAAACATCCTGAGGCAGCTGTGTTCTGATGCAAGAGTCATCAAATGGCAAAGCCCAGTAAAAGCAGCTGCTCCCTTTTGCGTGGGTCAAAGACCCTTTCTCCACAGCAGCCCCCACAGCCACCATTCGTGCCTTGGCAGTGTGACACGATGCATTTCATCAGCTATCAGGAGGATACTAAGCTCAGTGACACTTATTCCAGCCAAGGTACGTTGTTTAATAAAGAGCAGAGTAATTACATATATCATCTGCAGAGAATTAAGGTTGACTTTCCCCTCCAGTGTATTTTACCCTGTATCTCTTTTGCTACATCTTCTCTGCACCTCCAGCCTCCCTTCCTCAGGACAGCTCTTGCTGGTTCTCTCAAGAAGAGCAAGGTAAGTGTGTGAATGGCAGAACTGCAAAGGAAGGAAGTGGTGTTGCTGATTCAATAGAGTGTGCTTTTCCTTCTGAGTCAGTACAGAAGAACTGTCTCACTGGGCTCAGAAGTATTAGAACAAGAAGTCCACCCATATGTGTGGGGGCTTTGGGGGCTTGTGTTTTAATCTCTCTGACCCAGCACATGGAAAGGTTGCACGGAAGGGATTTTAGTTATCTTGAAAGTTACTGAAGTCCAATTAAAACTGTAGAGTCAGCTCAGCAGGTCACCCATCCACTATATCACCCTGTGGGCCCATTGTTATTATATAGGGATATATGTAACAAGCACAGCACATGAACCTGCTTCTAGAAATCAGAATGCATCATGAAGCAGTATTGTTAAAGGCCAGGTACACAACGTTGTTGGATCACATGAGCTCCTGTCCAGAACTCCAGCCTGGACTCCTTAAAGAAGCATACAGGAGATAGTAGGTCAGATGCAGCTGGGAGGCTGGTGAGAAAATGTGAAGGGCAAGGGCATAAAGTTGTCAACCTAAATTTCCAAAATTTTCTGTAGCAGATCAGAGGTAGGAAGCTTGTAAGAAAATCTGAGGTTTGTTGGACCACTCAAGGCAAATACTGAAGAAAAGGAAATCACACAGCAGCTAAATTATGACTCCAATCACACTTCACACCTCAGGTTGTCAGGGTGATATCTGGTTCCAGTAGGGAGAGATGATTTGCTGGTGCACTGAAAACTAAAAGAAGAAATGCTGGAAACAACTTCAACTCAGGAGGAAAAGTCAGAGCAGCCACGCTGTCCATGCAGAGCATTCAGTAGGAGTTTTAGAGTGAAGGAGCCAAGATACCTCAAAGATTTGCAGGGATGCATTCAAATCACTTTCTGATCATGAGTTGGAAGGTAGCAAATGTTTTGATTCATATTTTTGTTTACAATATTATTGAAAACATGAACTAGTCTCCGATTTCAAAGTTTCATGCCATTTATAGAGAACACAGGCCCAGGCTGGAGGAAATCCGGGTAGTGTCCTCTTTTATGCTACTTTCTATTGAGCTCATTTCACCTCAAAAATTTGGGTAAGCCCGAACCCTAAACTGAAAGCAAAACTCAAGCGGGCATCAAGGTAAGGCAATGGAAAGTGATTGCCCAAGCCACTGTGAACTGAAACTGCCATGTTCTGCACAATACAGGTGTCAGAAACCCATTGAGTTTACATTGCAGCATCCTGAAGCAGCAAAGGACTCTGGCTTCCAGCTCTGAAGCTCCCGTGAGCAGAACAGGCTCCTCCATAAACTGCTGAAAGGTGCCCATGACCATGAACCCTAGATACCAGCTGCTGGATGACCACCAGGGATGTCAATGCCCCATATGTGCAACTGTGTCAAGTGTCTAATTCTCTACTGGGCTGTCACACCAGCCTGCCCACCATGTTATTTCTGTACTTTTCACTTAGGCAACAAATATCTGCCACATATGACTCTGTCTTCATTACTCCTGGGCTGTGGGCGAGAAAGAACAGGGATTTACTTTGGGACAGTCTTAGGCTGAGTGCCCAGTTCTTGATTTCAGGTTAAGGAACACAGACTGAAGGATCCCACAGCCAAGATTTGGCTTCCTGGCAGAGCTCTGGTCTCTCTTGGGTACAGCTCAAACTTTTTCTGTAGAGAGCTCTTTTGTGCTAGGGAAGAGAATTTATCAATCCGAGTTTCACGCCACCGTAAAATAGTCTAGGCCAAGGTTTTCTCAAAAAAAGAGTGTCTCAAGGATATAGCTCCAGGCTTCAAATCTGATTCAATAGCTTTCTGTCTTTCTGTGAAGTGCTTTTGGAGCTCTGCAGGAGCAATGTGGTGTAAGAAATTAAGTATAATTCTTTGGCAAATATATATTAAGCAGCAGCTGAAATACACTGCTCCCAAGGCTTTCTTAAAATGAAGTAAGGTGGTCCTAGATTTGAAACTCATTATATTTATATTATTATCTTCCCGTTCTTTATTCCCCACCGAACTCTCCTTGCTCATTCTGCTCTTAAATCATATTTTGAAACACCGGCATATGTATATGCAGAGACACAGACACGCAGAGCCCTCAGGAAGGCTGTTGTATTGCAGCACCCTGTATGGTTTCATGATATGAATATGTTGCTCTATGTGCTGCTGCCCACAGGCTGCTACAGGGGCCCCGCAGGTCTGGGATGCAGCCTGGGCAAGAAGTCATAACGAAAAAGGAGAAATCACAAAAAGAGAAAGCTGACCACAGCTGCTCCTTGTCGCTTCTGACAGCCATTGCCTGGGCAGGTCTCCACACCCCAACCCGCAGCCCTGCAGCTGCAGCTGACCCAATCCTTGACCTTACCGGGAGGCCAGTGGTCCCCCAAGTGAGATGTAGTTCAGCTCAAAATCTGATGGCAATCCTCTCACTGGTTAGAAACCCCAAAGCACTGAAACCTTCCCCTGCACACTCCCGCCCTGCTGCAAACTCAGACGGCCAGATCTGCTCCCCTTTGTGAGAGCTGGGAAGTGCCTTTTGAAAAGCAAACCCCACTAGACCAAGTGCCTTGACCAGGCTGGGCAAAAGGAAAACGAGACCTTTCATCTGCACTGCTATTCTGAGCCCAGGGAAAGGCACTTACAGTGCGTGTGTGTTTTCTTCCCTATCCTTTAACTTTATCTTTTCAAAATGCTTAAATAAAAGCTCCTCCACTCTGGAAGGGATGGCATAAAGATAAGCTTAGGCACAGCTCATGGCTGCAGGACACAGGGTAGCTGGACAGAAGCTTATTTGCTTATGCCCTTATCAAATACAAGAGCAGCACAAACATCCTCCAGACAATAGGCATGTGCTGGTTAAATAAATTCATAAGTACAAGAGAATGACCAGCCCCTCTGATTACAGAGCTCTTTGCCTTCACAGCACAGAAAGGATGAAATTCAGGGGCTCTGTGAGGCTTTACTGTGGCCACAGCAACTGGAAGGAGGGAAGAGGAAGGAGGAAAGAGGAGGTTCTGCAGCCTGCCCACCCACACAATAACAAACTGGACAGTAAACACGGCCTTTACCCACACAAACTCCTTTGCCATCCAAAAATCCAGTGCAGGAGGTTAGGCATCTGGGCCATCTGGGCAGACACAGCAGTTCTTGGCAGGTGGATGTCCAAGAGCCAGCTGGGGCTGGAGGAGGACAAGCCCAGGGGGAGTGAGAGAACTGTCCAGCAGGAGATGAGGGAGAAATTGTCTAAGGATGGGGATGGAGTAAGAGAAACTGTTTTGGCAGTCAGACAGGCACCCTGCTTCCAGCCACTTAAAGCAAAAGCATTGCAGGGCCCCAAAGGGCCTCCCCAACAGCCATTCCCTTCAGTGTCCCAGGTTTGGGAGGTCTCTGGAATGTGTTTCTCACCCACATTCAAGAGAGTTTGGCTTGTTTAGTCTAGCAAAACTAAGGAGGAGAGGGCATAGCTTTGTTGTCGGTAAATACACCAGAGGCATGAATGCCAGGGTGGGAGAAGAGCTATCCAAGCTGAAAGATCCTGTTGGCATGAGAACAAACAGGGGATCTGTTGCTATATGAAAACATTTGGAAAAAACTTAGGAGGAGGCGTCTAACCAGCATGGAGTCTGGCAACAGCTGCCTGCAAGGAGCAGGGGCTCCGAGGAACAGCATTAGTTTGAGGATGAAGCTTGAGTCATTTTTGGAGGGCATTATGAAATGTTGTATGAGCAAGGGACTGGGAAGTCCTTTATAGGAGGAATAAGATCAAAGGAAATGACAGGGAAAATGGAAAAGCAAGAACTAGAACTGAGCTCTGTGGAGAAGGCTTGCAGAGAGCAGAGGAGAAAGCATTTCCAGATGGGAATGGATAAACCCCACTGAAAAGGGAAAAAGAAGCCAAGAGCTTTTTGAAGCATGGATGAAACATCTCTCACCTGGTCAATAATGTCTGGGGAATTGTCTCCCTGGTGAGGTGGCCTGTCTTCATCCATGCATGTCCTGTCTGGAAGGTAGTGCTGGCTTGTAGGCAGAAAAAACAAATAATTCACATCATCCAAAGTATTTCTGTCTTCCCATAATTGATGTTTGAAACATCTAGGAGATGTCCCACGAGGTGTTCCTCATAGATGAGTCTAGAGGATTTCCATCACTTCTGAGACACAGCAGAAAGATGAGGGAAAATCAGTCTGCAAAATAATTTCTGACGTCTGGGACTTCCCTCTCTGTACCCCCCTGGTTAAAAGCATAAAAAACTCTGCATTGAAGAAACCCACAGGTCAGGGAGAGCCCTGTGCATGTGGGAACAGGGAGCCTTTCCAGTGGGTGACAGACAGGTGTGGGCACGCACCCCTCTGCACCCAATCTTGTCATCACATCACAGCCACAGCCTTGAAATGGGAAATAAAAGCTTCTTGTTTCTTGCTTCAGGAAACACATTGCGTCTGAGAGAGTGGTCCCAGATGGCAATGTCTCTTCTTTGACCTATGGCTAAAAGAAAGTCCTCTGGTGGAAAGGTTTTTGAGGGGAAACCACACCATTTTGGAAATTACAGCCTGCCTAGGAAGGAAAATGTTCTAATGTGCTATCCCAGACCAAGTTCCCCACCCGGCAGGTGTAAGACATATAGGTGTATTTTTTGATGCTTGCATTCTTTAAAACACAGTTCTGGGACCAGGACATGTTGGGGATGGGAGACTGCAGCCTAACAGCTTCACTCTTATTTCTGGGGAGAGAGCAGTGTGCCCAGAGGTATTAATCTGCAAGTGGGAGGAAAAGTGAAAGCTGGGAAATCCATGCCTGTATCTGTTTCCACACACACATACATAAAAATGTGTATACACACACAGAGAAAAAAACAAAATCAAACAGAACAGTCCACTGCACACAGTCCTCCTCCAGGGAGAGGGCGAGAGAGCAAACAAGCAGCAGATGTGAATCATGTCACTGAGGCAAAGGCTGGAGGAAGATCAGATCCCATGGTGACAATGTGGTGTGAGGACCCACCAGAGCAGGGGGCAGCAGGAGACCTCAGGGGCAGAAGAAGACCACCGAGGCAGAGAGGTCCCTGAGGTACAGGCACACCAACTGATCTCCTCATTTGGTGTCACCTGGAGATGGGGAAGTGCCTGTGGACATCCTGATCCCAAGGTGGACTCTAAGAGACAGCTCTGAGCTCTTCCATGGAAGAAGAGATGGGCCAGGAGCAGGCTGCAGAATGGCTTTTTAGATGAGAGCTGCAGCAAAGTCCAGAGCTGACCCACAGCCATGCAGCCTTGAGCATCACGTCAACCCCAGTGCCAGGAGGTGTGAGCTCCTGCACTGCCTGCAAAGAGCAGAAATGAGAGAAAGAGAGACATCTTCTAGCCAGATTAAAAAAGATAATCAATGGACCTGTTTCTCAGTTAGATGTGTTTTTTTATAACTTCCAGAAGAGCACAAATGGCCTTGGAGTGAACAAGAACACAGGCCTTCTCCCTGGCTTACCCTTTAGTGGTGTTTTGTGTTTCCTCGTTCATCCTGGGGCTCTGCTGCTGAATGCTGATAAGGCCAAACTTGGACAAGCCTCAGTCAGACAGTTGGTGCAATTTGACTTTATATGATACTTAATAATTTGTTTTGAGCATTGGGTTGGGGTGAGTTGGGGTATTTGTTGTTGTTGTTGTTGATTTTGTTGTTGTTGCTTCTCCCCCTCCTCCTTTTCCAACCAATTAGGTTCAATTTATTTTGGCAGAGCACATGATTAGTGGGGTTGGGCTCCAGATGGTTGGGCGCTCAGCCGTTTGCTGTAAATAATGCTGGACGAGCGATGCTCCTGCATGCTAAGCTGGGCAGCGAGAAGCCTGGGTCACCAAATCAGAGCATCCCACGGCTGGCTTGGGAAGGCTCTGCAGGAACCTTGCCTCAGACTTTTTGGAAAAGACACTGTTTAACTTTTCCTCGGATGCCTCCCAACACGGGTTTGTTACCACTCCCAGGCAATGGCTTGCAGTGCACTCTCACCTGGCTGCTCCCTCATCTCTGGGTTAGCCCCCACCTTGCTATGGTGTGAGCCCATGGCTTGTAGCTGAGCCTTAGCACATGTGGAGAACAAGTCTCCCTCATTTGCATCCTTCTGGCTATCTGGAGATGAGCTGTGTGGATCCCAACGCTGAGCACAAGCAAAGGGAGGCATTCTGTGGGGCTGGTGAGGCAGCCAAACCCCAACATGGAGTGGGACGGAGCTGCTCTGAGTCCCACAGGAGCAGACACGGCCAGGCCTGCTGTGTCAGCACTGCAGTCACCGGGCCCTGGGATATCCCTCAAATATATCCCTCGGTATATCCTAGTGGGGCTCTGTGGGAAGGGAATGGTAGTGTTTTGGGGAGAGACAACTTCTGTAAGGAAGCAGATCCTGCAAAGAAATCCAGGGAATTTTTCAAAGCTCAAGTCTGAGACTTTTCAGTGTTTTCTAACAAACAATGCTTTTATCAGAGCAATGCCCAGCTCCCTCCTACTGTGAAACCTTATTGATTACCTTCTGTAGCACACTTTAAGATCTTCATTAAAAGTAGAAATGAAAGCACAAAGTTTATTGTTATTGTTGTCTCAGTATTTAAGAAATACTTAGCGAATTGCAAACCGAATAGTTATTCAACATTTTACATTAGATTAGGCAGGCAAGCATTTGCTAGGACTGTCTTAAGCTTTAGGACAAAGCTGATTATTGCTACATTTAGTAAGTAACAAATAGAAAGCCATACTCTATACAACAGCTTTACTAGGGATGTAATGTGACAATCGTATTAAAGCTAAGAGGCAAACAGTACAGCATGAAGAAAGTAACTATGAAGTGTTAAAATGCCTTTGAACTGAGCATTTCAAACCTTTGAACTGAGCTCTTTCCTCTCACCTCCTGGTGCTGAGAGCAACCCCTCTGTCCTCCAGATGAGTGTACGAGGGGCTGTGCAGGGAGTCCCAGTCACTCGCAGGAGCACGCAAGAGCAGACACACCTGAAAGCGGCATCTGCATATGGGGAAATAAACTCTGCTTCAGTCCATGTCCATAGTCCAGCTCTGCAAGTTCATACCTCTGTGTTGGAGGGTTCGTGGGTGCAATTGCAGGTGTAAACTTGAGACCCCTGTCCCTTACTGAGCACTGACCCAGAAGGCCTCCCAAGATGGGCATGTCTTGTCCATTGAGCAATCTCAGACACTTCTCCCTGGCCCGTTTGCGTCATGTATCCTCACATCTGAGCAGGGCACAGGCTCCACTTGAGTCTGGCAGTTCTCTGCAGTTCTTACAGAGCTTGAACCTATTTGGGGCCATAAAGTTAGCCAAGCTCTTGTTCATGGAGGGCCAGGCATACCAGAGCATCTTACAGCTCTGCCCACAGGTGGACAATCCACAGCTAGCCCTTCTTAAGCCTCTCAGGTAGCTCAGCTGCAATTTTGGGGTGCAGCTAAGCCCATGCCACCATGGCATGGTGGAGAGAGGAAGCCTGGTGCAGAGACAGCTGTTCGCAGGCTCATCTTTGCTCACAACAAGCATACACCCCCATGGGGCTCACTATTCAACCTCTGAGCTGCCTGGATAGCTTTTCTACTTTGACTGGTATCGAGGAGGAGCAATATCAGAAGAGATCTATTGTAGAGAACACTGGACAAAGCTGCTTTGCACCATCATCCATGTCACACTTTCACCATGCACAAGGCAGCTCTTTAGAAGTGTTATGCAGGTGTGGTAAGTTTATTCAAGTGAATGGAGCTGGTCTCATCACCACTTTCAGGTGTCTGGAGCCAAAGCAAAGTGCTGGTACAAGTGCTGCAAATATCAATACAACCAGTAGAATATACCCCACCTTGCCTGGAGCCCAGGTGTGGCTGTGCCATTCCAGTGATGTCTCAAAGACAAGGTTGTATTCCAGTCACTGCATTGTCTCCAGCTGGAGATTTTCTGGATGGATGCTGTAGAAACAAACTTTAAGCCAAACACAAGCACTGAGAAAATGGATGCTTCTCTAGAACACGTCCAGACCCTGCACCACTGGGAAACAGTTGTAAATCTCATGGCCATGGTGGGTAAAGAGGTGGAACAGATGTTCATAACTGACAAGACTTGTTCTGGTCTACCTTAAAGACATTTAAGTTGACCATGTAGCAATCCCTCCCCATATAACACTGATCAGAACCCACAGTTCACACAGCCGTTCTCAAACAGGTTTAGATACAGCTCTGTTCATCTCTGGACCCATTGCAAATCCATGTGTACAGTCACGCATATTTTCCAAAATGCCTGAGAGAATAATGACAGAATCGAAGAAGTTAGAGATGGAAGTGATCTATTAGGTCCATTAGCAATCTCTCATAAGCCAGGCAGAATTTTTCCCTGGGCTATATTCATTGCTTTGCCTCGTCTTGTTTTTAATCACTCAAGCAAAGGGACTAGAACAGCCAGGCAAAGTTATGTCATACTGCTGCAGAAGCAGCACTGGGGTATCTTGTATCTCTGATCAGAACTGAGTCCCACACTTGTACAATGTATACTTAAGAAAGTTTGATGTGGTTAAACAAATCCTATGCAGAAATGCATTTAATTTCTGTAAGTACTTGTTTTCCAAGAATTTTTAAGACCTTGCACAAAACATAGCCAAAGCCATCATTCAACAAATTGAAATCACATTTGTATTAATGGGGTTGCTATATTCAGATTAATTTAACCCTCATGACTTTATCTTGTAATCCAGCAAAGTGAGCAGGTCAACAGGAGTTATGATCAAAGAGCTGAGCAAGCATTTCTTCTCTGTCACCTCCTTCACCACTTTCTTGATTTAAGGCACTTCATCCAGGGACCCCTCACCTAGGCAGAGTGCACTTGCTAACATATCCCCGCAGATTATTTGCCTCCACTGGGAGTCTCTACTGGATTTCATATGTTAAATTAATTCAGTGTTGTTTTCTAAGGTCTGCTTATGAGTCTGCCCCTTTGTGGCAGTGACTGCTTTCAGGAGAGTGATGTTCCATGTCATGCAAACAAAGAGCAATCAATGACTCAGAAAAAATGTGTTGTAGAGGTCATTTTTTTACCATCCAGGGTCCTGGTTTTCTTCCCTTGAAAGCATAACTCAAGAAGGTCCCCTCCCAGCAGCCCAAAGAGATTGCAGTGCAGATAAGTTGCAATGTGCATGCCATGCTCCAGTAGCTGGGCTCTCACAAGGCATAAGGAGTAAGGTCTTATTGCCAGAGACACGAGGCTCTGAGAATAAATAACTGTTGTATTTCCTAGCTCAGTTGCATCTAGCCAGCAGACATGTTTTGTTTCCTTAAAGTAACCCTGGAGGTTTCTGGGGTCAACAGAGCTAAATAAAACAACCAGCAAAAACACTGTGGTCTAGGAAAGGGCAAGATTTTTCAAAGGCTCATCTCCCCTTGGTGGTACAGCTCCTGTACAGAGTGATTAAAGTGTTTAAGTCATCAGAAAAAGTAGGCAGTAACCTGCAGTTAAGCACATGGCCTGGTGAGATACGCAGCGTCTTGCTAATGACCTCCAGAGCTGGGTCAGCAGATGCCACTGCAGGGGGACACCCTCATCTGCCAGGCAGCAGGCAGAGCTCCACTGGCTTGGCATGCCTCCATCCTCACTACAACCCCGAGCACACTGGCTCCATAGAGGTCCAGAGAGAGCAATTTACATTTTTGGAAATAACACCCAGGAGTGAGGATTCTTCAGAAACTTTTCAAGGGAATAGTCTCACCAGAAACCCAGTCTTTCCTATGAGCTGCAAATCCTGAAGCTAAAAGCCTCTCTGACACTGTTTGGCTATAATTGTTTAGCCTTTTGTTACCAGAATTAAATAAAGACATCAATGATAACAGAGTGAAATTATGCAGATTTCTCAAACTTGCAAAAAATGTTTGCTCTGTCAAGTATTCAAGCTAGAAATTTGGGGACAGTTGCAAATTGTACCCCAACAAGCTCATCCTTTTATTCAGGCAAAGTTGGCAGTTTTCTGCCCTTAGCACATGGCATTGCCTAATGAGGATACTGAGCGGGCCAACCCAGAGCCAGCCTTATGCCAGCCCAGGAACTGTCTTCTGGCATGGAGAAAAATGGCTGAGGATTGATGTGTTGGGAGCATGGTGCCAGACACATCCTGATGCTCCAGCTCCTCTCAGATCTATCTGGATCCCCTTCCTCCCTGCCCAGCTGGCAGATTGAGCGGACTGCAACAAAGCAAGCTGGGGCACAGGGCAGAGCTTGCTCCTTTGTGCAATACTGGAGCTAGTTTCATTGCTGCAGAGTGAAATTTGTTTCCCAGAAGGCTTTTGGGTTTAGGCTGATGTGTCTCCCACGTAAGAAGACAATTTCCCAGTGATCCAGAGCCTTGTCCAGATCTTGTAACACTGGAGTGTTGGAGATCTGAGAGCCATCCTATGGGGAGTAGCCAGGTCCATGGTCTTACGGACCTCTCAGGTACCAGGCTGGGACTTGGCATTGCTGCCATGTGTAGAGAAGCACTCTAGGTATTTCTCCCCCATTAGCATAACAAGTCTCGGTTCTGCACAGCACGTATTGCTAAATCTACACACCTTGTAATCCTCACCCTCTCCTGAGAGAGAGAAAACCCGATGCACAGCAGAGATATGCCACACACAGCCCTCCCCACCACCAGCAGCCATCTCAGCTGGCATGGCCAGGGTGCGTCTCAGAACCTAAAAGCACCCCCTACCCCACTAAATAAAAATAATGAACTTTTAAACTTTGGGCCTTGGATGAGGGGATGGGGGAAGGTTGGAAATGGTCCCGTTGCTTCACGCCGCACATTAGCAGCGAATTCACAAACACAAGGTGCGCTGTCAGAATAGCCCGGGGCAAAGTTTGTACTTTGCTTGAATTCTAACTTTTGTTTACCAAGGTAATAAACCGGTCTTCTCTTCCAGGTGTAAATGCTATTATGAAAAGGCATATTTGTGTTTCATCTCACCTCAGATGTACAGTATGTGCTCACATCCTACACTGTGTGTACAGCCCACATTGCGCCAGAGCCGGGAGAAGAAAGGAAAGGGGTAAAAATAAATATCCCCACTCTGTCCTCAAAAACGAGTTCTGATGAATCTGGGAGTTTAAGTGTATCTCCTTCCCTTCAGACCCTGTGTACAGCCCTTGCTCTACCCTGTGAAGACCTACTTTCCTACATCCCTATCGTCTTCCCTGTTGGGCAGACCCCACTTGGGGAGCTGAGGGAGACAACCGACTTGCTCTTTGCAGACAAGCTGATCTCCAAACATTGGAGTTTAACTTCCACCAAACTAGTTGGGTGGCCAGTTTGGCTCCCTTCCCCTAAAACCACCCGCACCTCCATCATGTCACACGCATTCAGATGTGCTGCATTTGGTGTAATCTCACTGAAATCGATGGGAGACGAGAAGTAGGTGAAAAAAAAAAAAAAAGAAAGAAAAAAGCCCGGCATTGTTTTTTCTTGTGCTTCACCTTCTGTTCCTGGTGTCGTGCCCACTTGGCAAGATTTAGAGATAGCAGACGAGCTCTGGATAAAAATGACCTAAATGTTTCCTCATCCCTTCAAACCTGTTTGGTGGCCTTCTGTCTCCAACCCACTAATCATTTGGCCTGGCCACTGGGACTGCCACCTGAGTGCTGCTGAAAATCAACATCACGGGATCTGCAGCTACTGAAGAGATGATCAGAGCTCTGCTCCGGAGTGTGGATCCCCCAGCATGGCATGGCACGGCACGGCATTGCGTGGCAGAGCATCGCGTGGCACGGCAGGTATGGACAAGAGCACCGCCTGCCGAACCAGCGCGCCCGCTCCCAGCATTGCCTCGCTCCTCGCCCATTAAGGCACTGACCTCACCTGATCCCATTGAGCTTGTAAAATTTCATGAGATGACATCTTGAAAAGCTAAGTGTGAAACATTGAGCTTGGATGGAGCCCTCGCAGAAGCTGACCGGCTGCAGCTCAGCAATAATTTCCTCCCTCCTCTGTTGTAGCCCTTTATGAGCAGATTTAAGAGGGCAATAACCATGCAATAATTTTTTTTTTACACAAACTATTTACTCTATTAAAAGCCCCTGCCTGTAACTCCATCTATACAATAGAAGAGCTGCTGCAGAGAAGCAAAGAGAGGGGCTGAAGAAGACCAGAGTCTAAGCAGTCACAGCCTGAGCAGTGGCTGGTGGTGGCTCGGAGTGCCGAGCGCGGGCGCTTTCTCAGAACGCCTTTGCTCCTGACATCAGAAACCCATCGGAGAGGGCCGGGCTGGCAGTGCCGTGCAGGTCTGAGCCTGCCCTGGCCCAGACACCTTCCCCACCCCACTGTTTACGCTGAAGCGCTCGCTCCAGCACAGGCGGAACCCATGTCCCTGCTCCTGCACCCTGCAGGGCCCCGGGATGCTCCACTCCCTGGTGGTGTGAGCAGTGGCACCACTCAGTACTGTCCACCCCTCTGTGGACCTTGAACAGTCCTTCCCATGCTAGTGCTGGATGCAAGCAGTCACATGTCAAAGAGGCAGTGCAGATGGAGAGGATGGAGCTGCATGTGTTTATGCCTCCTCTTTGCTTCTGGAGCCCACAGAAGCCAGTTTAGGGTTGTTGTTTTCTTAATGTCCACAAAATGCACTGAACATTCTTAGCAGCTTTTGCACTTCCTCATTTATTCCTCAACTTCCACTATTCCTTTATGCTTCCACAGCAGGGTGAGAAGGAACATTGCTCACAGGAAAGCAGTTCCCCTCATCCATCAAACCCAAGCATTACCAGCAGCTTCCCATCCTTCCCACCAGATTTCCACTCAACTACATGAGCTGAGCAAGAATATTCTCAACAACAGTGATTTTGAACAGGGTCCTTGCAACGGTGGGGTGAAGGGCCCAAATCTGGCCCATCATTAACCACGAGTGGGAAGCTCCTTTTTACCAAGAGGGGGAAATTGGTACTACCCAGGGAACTGTCCTGCACTCACCTCCTTGGCAGGGACAGATTGCAAACAAGCTACTGGGTGAGAGTGGTGGATGATGGGAATGGCATGGTTTTCCCCATATCGTTAATTCCTGCCATGGTGGCTTCGTGGATTCACCTACCCCCTTGAGCTGGGTGGGGCAGAGGAGACCACGTCTGGGTCCACCCACGCGCTCCCAAAGAAGAAGCGACATGTCACCCCAGCTTGGGAACAGGTATGTTCAGTGGCCAGATCAAGGCACGTTAGGAGACCTAGAACTTGTTTGACACAGGCTATTATTTCATGGCATCTTGAGTGTATTCCACATGTCCTTTAAGTGCTCCAGCAAAGTAATAGCCCAGGCCAGCCTTCCCATCATGTTCTTCTAACACGTCAGTTTGGTTCTTCCAGAACAGGGAGGGGGTGGCATTTTGCCAGTGTTATGTAAGAAGCAGAGTGATTGCATAAGTTCAGTTGGTCACAAAGGTATAAAATAGGCTTTATTGGTAGTTACTGCAGCTGGAAACTTTTCCAGAGGCATCTGTGCATATTTTCTAAGAAACTTGTTCTTTTCTAGATTTTGGGTCTTCTGAGATCCTCTTTCTTCTGGATACTTTTGCTGCCAGAAACCCTTGTGCATAGGGGAATGTTCACTTTTGTGTGGGAAACAGTGGGAGAACATTGTATGTCACTTCACTGGAGCTGCCTAAAGTGCTTGAGTTGCTCTATTGACCTGCAATCTGTGCATACTCAGAGGTAGGTGCTTGTTTTAAATCAGTCCTCAGATTCAAGTCTGTGACACTTGGTGGACTTGTTCAGTCCTCCTGAGAGTGACAACAAGACCATATGAATGCAAGAACTGCTCAACTTGAGATCTTTCTAGAGAATGAAAGAGCTAATCACATCTGCTGAAAGCAGTAGTTACTTGACATAATTTCACAAGCAGGAAAGGATCATTGCATCCCACATGTCCATGTGGGGTGGCATCTTGTGTCTTTCAGAGAAGGAGAAAATGACACAGCATCTAAAAGTGGTCGGAATGCCACTCACCTTAACTCCAGAGAAATGGCAAACTTAGCTTTGTTCCTCTGAATATCTCCTATACATATAGCATTAAGCATATGGAAAAGGCTTTCCAAGATCAAGGCCTGATCAGTAGCTAATGCATTCCCAGGTTCAATAACAAGTACACTTTGTACATCAGAGGAATGGCAGACTGCCCAGAGCTTTTGGGCAGATGCTGTTTCTAAAGAAATTAAATGCATGAATAGATAACAACCAAAGAAATCCCTGCTGGAATAGAGAATGGACAACCTCCTTCTGATAAAATCAAGTTCTTGCTCAATCATTCCTCACTTGAACACGAAGACCAAATTGAGTCAATCCTGAAGGTCCTGGACGTTCAAATAAGCGGTTGGGTTTCTTTCCTCTTCGTCATGCTGTACATTATCCTCGTGTGCTGGGTTTGTGTGACAAGGTTGTGGTGGAGGTGTGGGGGGATACAGGGCTGGCTTCTGCAAGAAGCTGCTAGAAGCTTCTACTATGTCCAATGGAGCCAAGTTCAGCAGTCTTCAAGACAGACACACCACTGGCCAAGGCCAAGCCCATCAGTGACAGTGATAGTGCCTCTGTGATCAGGTATTTAAGAAGGGGGGAGATAACCTGTGCAATATAAACCACAGCCAGAAAGAGGAATTATAATGTGTGAGAGAAACAACTCTGAGAACATCAAAGTCAACGAAGTGACCAGGTGGAGGATCCATGCTGGAGCAGTCTGTGCCTGAAGGACTACCTCCTGTGAAGGGACACACATCAGAGCAGTTTGTGAAGAACTGTTGGCCGTGGAAAGGACTCACATGGAGAAGTTCTTGAAGAAATGCAGCCCATTGGAGGGACCCCACACTGGAGCGTAGGAAGAGTGTGAGGAGTCCTTCCCCTGAGGAGGAAGAAGCAGTAGAGATGAGGTGTAATGAACTGACTGAAATCCCCATTCCCCATCCCCCTGCACCACTGGGAGGGAGGAGGTAGAGAAAATCAGGAGTGGAGTTGAGCCCGGGAAGAAGGGAGGGGTGGGGGGAAGGTGTTCTGAGATTTAGTTTTTATTTTCTCACTATCTATTCTGATTTTGATTGGTACTCAACTAAACTAACTTCCTCAAGTGGAGTCTGTTTTGCCTGTGATGGTAAATAGCGAGTGATCCCTCCCTGTCCTTATCTCAACCCACGAGCCTTTTGTTATATTTCCTCTCCCTGGTCCAGCTGAGGAGGGGAAGTGATAGAGCAACTTTTGTGGGCACCTGGTGTCCAGCCAAGGTCAACTCACTATACCTAGAAAATGGCAAAACTCATCAAGGATGACTTCTCTGTCCCTTCTTAAATGAGGGATATTGAAGGAGGTCAGCTGGCTCTGCTAGGCTGAAGGAGGAGTCATCCAGTTCCTTCTCAACTGGTTCCCTCCAACTTGCTAAGGGCAGGAGGGAAGGAGAAGAGGCAAGTGTGGCTAGCCCATATCCTCACCACGTAGAGCAGAGGAATCAAGTGGTGACCCAGCAAGGATGACATGCAGCACAGCAGGGGAAGCAGAGGCCCAGTGGTGAAAAGATGAACATGAGATTGGTGAGGACTGGGTGAGCTCTGACGTGGGAAGAAATGAGAGGAGGGTCAGGGTCAGAGGGATAGAGAGAGGTAACCTCAAACCACCTGGGTATTTCAAGCAGCTTCCAGTCATGATGCCAGGGGAATTCCTCAGCTGGCCTCCTCCACTACTGAATCTTCTCCCCATGCTGCTGCCAGACTCTGTCATCACTGCATGCCCACCTCTGGCTGAAATGGCTTTCACTGCTCTCACTGGAAACTCTGCAGGAGCCATTTGGACATGCTGAATAGGCTTCCTGGCAGGAAGACTTTATACCTACATCAGGACTCAGAGAATGGGTGGTAAAGTGCACACAGTGGAACAAAATACAGTACCCAAGTGGTGGAATGCTGCTGTTGATGTTGGTGTGGCCACTGTCAGCTGCTGTCACAGGGAGGTGGTCAGAGACAAATGTTTTGTGTCCTGGTAACCAGGCTGCTGGCAGCACATGAACACTCTGGGAAATGCAGAGATGTTTGGCCAAACCTTTTCCGAAGGACAGAGTCCAAGCCTTGCTTTTCTTTTCCCTCTTGTTCGCCATGGCCCATGGGGATGCTACAGACTCACAAAATCTCTCTCAAGGCCATGGGCTCTGGATGCAAAGGACAATGATTGTTCTGCCAGGGCCTAGCTTTGGAAAGCAAGGGACAGAGCTTAAGATACAGTTCGGGAGCAGGACACTGGTGCATAGCTGTAGCTGAGAGGCAGGTGGAGATGCCCTGAGCAACAGGTGGGACACTCTTGGATGTCAGGTGAGTGAAACAATTGCCCACCAAGCCCACAGGCTCATCCTTTGCCTCCTGGTGAGGCTGGCCAGGTCACTAGTTATAGTATGGTTGCCAAGGCAAAACCTGGTGTAGATGACAGCATGAAGCCAAGAACTCTTTGCACATAGGCTTCGTGCCCCATCCTGGGCAGTGCACTGCACATGACTGGGATGTGGTTCTTGACCATTGGGACCACTGGGGCCACCAGGATACTCCTGAAATGTTTCACAATGAGAGGGAAGTTCGGTGCAACCAGTCATCCAGGATAGCTGGATATCTGATGTTCCTGGATCTCAGTCTCTGAAACACATTTAGGGTCTATGTGACAAGTGGTTTATTTTCAACATCTAGAGCATAGAAGGCAAGTGGGATGATGGGCTGTCAACTAGGGCACTTTATACTTGTTTAGTGCCAGCTATGTTACAATATAATTTTGATGTCACCATTTTCTCCTGCTAAAAAAACCAAACCAAACCACTGTTAGACAACGTTTCTCAGCAGGGAGACTTCTGGGTTTGTTTTCCATTACACCTGCTTTTTATGTCTTCATTGGCTTGTTTAGAAGAGGAGGAGACAGAAACTAGAGGGAGAAAAACTAATACATTTCTATATTTTTTTAATCCTTTTAATTATAAAAGATCTGAACAATCCCTTAAAAACACCTGACTCCAGAATGTCAACATGTAGTTGATGTCATTAAGTATTCATGGGGGCTGGGATTAAAGCTGACATGTTTTAGAGTGATTAAATTTGAGAACCTGATGACTAGAGCTGTTTTTTCATTATTCCCCTGACATGAGCGCAAAGTTTCAGAACTTGAGAGTTTCTAAGTATCCAGCACGTCTCTGTGGAGCCCAAACAAATGGCCTGGGGAAAGCAGCAACGGGTAGTACCCAACGGTGGCTACACAGCATCTTTAGCTGCATCTCTAAAACGCAGCTACTCATATGCAGCACTTTCATCCTGATTTGTTCCACAAATCTGCCATGCCAGGATTTGCAAGCGGGCAATGGCTCCTCCATTCCTAGACGTCTCTCAGGGAGCAGCTGCAGGTGCCAAAGCATTTGCCAGCTGTGGAGGGAACAAGCAGTGCCTGGCAGGGCCAGGCAAACTATTGCCAGCTCCCTACTCTGCTGCTGCAGGAGGGACTGACACATTCCAAAACTCACTCTAGCTATTTGTGCTGTATTTGTTACAGTGCTGCACATGGGACTGGATGGAGGCTTCTACCCTGGAATCATCTGACACGGGAGATGTGGTAAACCAGAGCCTGCACACCTTTGAGTGATGCTGCTGGACACAGAGAAAGTCTGAGTCCTCTTAGAGGAAGTTTTTCCATGCAAAATATTGTCCCTGCTTGAGTATGACAATTTAGTGCCAGCTCAAGGCCCCTCTCAAGAGACCTGTCTTCAGGAAGAGTTTTGTTCCCAGAAGAAATAGCTCTACAGAGGATTACTCTTCAAGGTAGCCTGTCTTGAAGGTTTGTAAATGAGCTCTGCAAGGACCAAGCTCTCCTGGGCAACACCAGAGTGCACAGGCTGAAAAAGGCCCAAACTCCCTGCAGGGAAGCCCAAGGGGACAGGTCAGAGGTTAACTGCTGAACTACTGAGCATCTCTAGCCCCCAAACTTGCATGCAAGAGGGATGGATGGAGCAGGGCAGGATGCTCAGCCTCGGCTCTCTTGCTCAGAACCCTTCTCACTCAGTCTAGTTGCTCCCACACAACCTGGCGAGACAAGACTCAAATTTCCCAGGGCAAGGGGAGTTGAGCTGGGCTGCCAGGATGCATGGCATTGACATGAGAGATACTCCCCAAACATTCCTTCTCCTCCTCCTCCTCCTCTCCAGCCCTGGCAGCACCTCTCTGCAATGGCCATTTAATGACAGCACCCTGTATTTACCCATCAGGGTTCCTACAGCTGGCATTTTTGGGCATGGGCCTCCTGAGTACACCCATCTTAACTGACCCACATCTTTCCACAGGCTGTTTCTGGGGCAGTGTCAGTGTGTTTTGCTACTGCTGCTTGCATTGCCCCTGCCCTGCCAGGGCAGTTTTCCAGGCAGGGCAAATATTTCATCATCATCTCCTTGGTGTTTCTTTTTCTCTCTTTCTCGTTTCCCTTTTTCCACACCCATCTTTTTTCCTTAAATGTTGCCCAATTTCCACAGAGGTGCAGGTGGTGGGGTGAGCTCCCTGTGCTCAATGTTTCATGCCAAGGCTGGTGGTCATGCAGAGCCAGCCCCCTCCATCCTACTGGTTGCACAGGATCTATGGGGTCCACACCAAGCCCCTCCACCCAGAGACACAGTCCTCAGCTGCTGCACATCCCAGTATGACATTGAGTGGAGGGAGCTGAGCCACTTCCAGAAGATCCCTGATGAGAAGACGTGTCTCACTGGAGAGCAGACAAAAACATCAGCCCCACCATGGTCTTCATGTCTACCCAACTGTGCAAAACCAATCCCTTCCAAAAAGACTCATCTTCTGATGCAAAACCTTGCATTTCCACAGAGCTGGTCACTGGGGGTGGGGGAGGCAGGAAGCAAGAAGGAACCACACCGGGGCGAGTTGCTGCACCTTCTCAGCTTGCATCTCCCAAGAGACAGAGCAGGAGCATTCTGGTGGCAGAGCTGGCCAGGAAACGGTGCTTTCTGCAGGAAAAGCATTTTCTGGTTTCATTATTTTCTCTTTCTGCTCTTATTATTTTCAGAGGGGGGAGGGGATTTGAGCTGGGGGATTTCACTAAAAGTATATATTATAATGGAAAAAATATCCATTTTCTGTCTAATCGGGAGAATTTTCTTGATGCAGACAAATATCACTGCCCAGAGGGCTGAATTGCTTCTGCTTCCAGTTGCTGAGAACTACACTTTGTTAGATGGGAGTTTGACGAAAACCTTAAATGGTGGCAAAAATGGAAATTTTGTAGAGATAGCTGCTGGAACCCTCAGAAAGGTCACACTTTGTTGCTGAAAAGGAGTTTTAAACCCTTCTTTGGACCAAATCTTTCAGCAGGATGACATGCCAGAGAAGAAAGAAATGGTTTAGGAAAATGGGATGATGCCACCTTCCTAGGAACAGATATAGTGAGGAGAGATGAGGTAAGGAATGAAGGTCACCTGGAGCTGGTACGTAGGCAGGAGGAGTGACTGGTGGATCAGAGCGTGGCTGGGGGTTTGCTTGGGGACTTTTAGTCTCCTAATTCTAGATATGGTACCAGTAACTTGCATTTTTGCCCCCCAAAAATATTGGTAGAGTAATTCAGAGTGCTACAAAGGTGATGCTATGCAAATTTCTGGTGGGAAATGCAGCTGCCTTAAAACATTGATAGCCTGTGGTTTCATTTATGTGGTGGATGTTAATGTGTCTAATGGTTCTGAGGAGAGCTGTCTGAAAAAATGAATTTGGAGTTGTTTTGTTTCACGAGTAGTTCTGAAAAGTCAGGAAGGAGGGAATTAGTTCAGATTGCAACTAGGACTATTTATTTAAATTACAGCAAATGTGAAAGGTGAGGAGAAAATGCTGCGCTTTGATTTGGAGCAATTTACAAGTAAAATGGAGGGGAATTTCAAACTGAAATAAACATTGCAAATGTACTTTCTTGGAATTTTTTTCTCAGGACAAACAATTTAGTACAACCATCACTAATGTTCAAAACTATTTGTCACCAAATTTGCATTTTTCACACAAGGGAAGTTTCAGGTGAGAGAATTTCACCCATCCCCAGCTCAGAGCCTGGGAATTGAGGCTACCTCCCAGCCCTTTGCCATTGTGTGAATTAACTCAACTGGATGTTTGCACCCAACATCTCACCTCTGAGGATACATCTCCAGACCAGGCTTTGCATATTGTATTTGGGTAGCTCTGTCCTTTTAACATTTTGGCAAGGTTTCCTCACAGTGTAGTGTCACATAGAGAGTGATCAAGTGACACACAGGAGCCCTCCAGCTCCTGCCTGAGTTTGTGTGGGTCACTCTCCTTCCCATGGTGGCAGAGGACATGAGGCCAGTCCCCAGTCTGAAGGCCAAGGAGCCCACCCCAAGTCCTGATCCCACACTGAGACATCTTGTCCCAACCCCACAGCAACCAGGTCATGATCCAGAGACAAAAATGCCACTCCCAAACACCCAACTTGAGGTCTCCACCTTGGCTGCATGTTTGCAGAAAAACTAACTCTTTGGGGATTTGCTGATGAACTTTGTCTCTCTGGTGAGGGACACAGCAGCCAGTTCCCAAAACCAGCATCCAGGGCTGGAGGGGGAGAGCAGTCTCTCAGGGGCACCCCTCTCAGGGGACAAAAGCAGGCAATCACACAGCCCAACCTGTGTGGACCTCGGCCAGCCCTGTCTTTCTGAGGTCCCAGTGAAAATGATAGTAGTTAATAAAATCAGGTTGCCAAGGTTAGGAAGAACGTTTTTGTCAGAGGTAAGTTAAGTAAGCGAGAGGAAATGTGTTTCCATCTGAAATGACCTGAAAGTCTGTTTTGCAGCCATGTGCATTAACTCTTTAGTGACAGCAAAGCTTGGAGACACCTCTAATAGATTTCATGAATCTTTCAGAGTTGGATGAAACAGAGCAGCTTGGGAAATGATTCTATTCCTCAAATGGCTCAAAAAAACACCATTAGGGCAGCCTGAGTTTCCAGAAGCTAAGCAAAGAAACTTCAATAAAACCAGGCAGTTTTAAAACCAATCCCCCATTTCTCCCCATCACTTTAATCACTCCCTGTGACCTGCAACCCAAACAATGAAGTAGTGTGCTGGGACCCAAGAACCATTCATTAATGTTTACAAGACACTGATATAATAGAGGAAAAGAGCCACAGAAATAGCATGTATGAATAAATGATAGAAATAATACGTTCAGTCTCTGTGATTACTCATGCTCTCAGAGCTGAGCAGGTGCACAAGTTTTTACAGGTTTGGGCCTTGGTTTGACCCAAAGGGAGGTTGGACCAGATGATATCTAGAGGTCCTTTCCAGCCTAAAACATTCCCTGATTCTGTGATTCTATAATTGAGTGGAGCACTCCCTGGATCCACTTGGCTGCTCCGGGCAGGAAGGGGGAAGCTGCCGACTACTAGGAATTTTGGCACTATCACTGCATCACTTCAGCCATGTAAGTGATCTGGAGTAAAGTCACTCACCAAAACACTGTTGATAAGTGCCACAGAAGTGCAGAGCTGGGGAGGTCCGGAAGGACAAATGCTATTTAGGTTTTACAGTGCAAATTACACCAGGAACAGAAAACTGTCTATCCATTTCCCTGACCCCAGACATTCCTGGGAACAGAGGCCGTGGCTGCTTTATTTTTAAAATCAACAAGTTCTTCTGAAGAAAAAGCATCTCTTGATCTCATGACCTCCACAGCAGAAAGATCTGTCCCCTTGCAGCCAGGCGATGTGCTTCCTGCCAGCTGGACTCACTCGCTGCCTCAACCCTGTCCCAGTGATGCACAAGCTATCTCTTACCTGGCAGGTCAGGCTGGAGCAATGGGATTGAGACATTTCAAGATATTATCTGGGAGAGCACGATAAACCAAGGTGAGTTGATTTGCCAACCTCTGCCACACACTGTAACCTGGGGTGTTTTGCCCCCACAGCTCTGTCCACACTAACAGCAGCTTTGTAGCATGCTGGGCAACCCACCCACCCCTGCCCAGCCAGACCTGGCTGTGCCGCTCTCCAGGAACAGGGGGGCTGCTCTGCAAGGTCAGGGGGATGCTATCACCTCATCTAGCTCTCATCGTGCACACGCACCACCATGCCTGGGAAAGGCCAAGGCCACCCTTCCTAACTGCTTTGCAGTTGCATTCCCTCATCAGTCACAAGGGTCTTGTACTAACTGGAGCAGACGTATCAAAGCTGGATTGTGGAATCAAAGCAACCTCTTTCCTCTCACTATGAGGTTGGATATGGTGTGATGGAAACACTTGCACAATATGTTTTACATGGAAAACTATTTAGCTTCAGAAAAATGCAAAACTGCTCCTGCTTCCATTTTCTGACTGTTTGTTCTCCCTTATCTCTGCATGACATCACGGCACACAGTGCCCAAAGGCTGCTACCCCATTCCTAGTCCGCACCACCTCCTAGATACAACCTTCTCTTGTTTTCAGTCCAGTTTGGTATTGGCTACTTTGTACTGGTTGAAATATCTTATCTCCTTTGCTGGATCAAGGTCTCCCCTGTCTGTGTTGCAGTTTAGCAGCCTGACATGCTGAAACGGCGAGTTTCAGCTCTCACCAGATGTCCTGGGTCTCTGCGAGAGACACCACGTCTCCCTCTGAGCTGATCGCTTTGCAGACTGGCTTAAACCTCACCTGCCTGCAACCGAGTATAAGCCCTTGCTTCCTGCTAAGGATGTGTTCAACCTCTTTGATGGATAAGGATGGAGGTAAGCCTGTGTCTCCCTGAATAAGCAGCCAAGTGACAAAATACAACTTGACACATAGGGCTGGAAGAAGTGATGCTCGGAAAGCCCATGGAGGAGGGAAGAGCCTGGGGGTCCCATGCTACCTTCAGGATGGGAGTGATTTCCACTTGTTGGGGCAGAAATCCCTGCACTTCAGAGCCAGAGGGGCACACAGGCGAGGTTGGATCCCCAGCCTCAATGACACAGAGGTATCTGAGAGGTGAAGGCAGAGGGGCATGGGCAGCAAGCCTGGCACCCTGCTCTGGGTGAGCGGGATGTGCTGCAATCAACAGCAAACTGGAAATCGGGTCTGTCAGAGCAAGCCAGGCAAAGCTCAGCTGTGCCAGATCACAGCTCCCAGGGAAGCTGATTTGGGGAGGTGGGATCAAAGGGGTATTCCCCTCTTCTTCTAGATGGTATGGTGTAGGCTTTGCTCATTACAACCACATCTCTAATCAAGTAATGACACCGTGCAAGGGTGGTAAAACAAGGTTCACTAAAATAACAACACCATGCACTTGTAGTGGCCTCCATCTGGAGGGCTCTGTGACATTAATTAACTGTCCATCCTCCCTAGACCATAAAAAAAACTGTTATCCACCTTCTGCTGTAGTGTCAGCAAAGAGAAGAGATGGAGACTCACATTTCCCAAAGCCTTCCTTGGCTTTCTGTCCTGTGTTTTAACCCTGTCCATGCGGGAGCAGTGCAGGCATAGCCTGGCTCTTAGCCAGGGCACAGCCAGTGCTTAGCAGGCCCAGCTGCTGGGAACATCAGGGAACCCCAGCTGGGGTTTGTGTTTGAACGTCTCCAAGGCTGATGCTCACATCTGAGGTAGACATCGGAATGGTCTGGAGAGGTACTTGTAAGGCACAATCAGCCTACCACGGATGGCTCCTTCAGGATGAGCTGAAGGTTCTCTGCACCCGTTACAAAAGCAGCATGGACAGACAGCCACAGTGAAGATGCTCACACAAGGGTATCTGCCCAAGTTCACACTGCAGCCCAGCAGCAGTTCCAGGGGAGAAGCACACCATACCATCTGATTGCTCCCCTCTTCACAGTTACTTGTCTCCCCACCAGCTCTCACACAGCAGAAGTTGTTCTAGCCTCCAGACTGAAATTCTTGGTATTATCATCACTGTCACAGCATCTAGAGGGACACAACCAAGACCAAAGGACTTGTTTTGCTGGATCCTACACATCACATGCTTAGAAGGAGTTTCTCTGCCTGAAAACATACTCACTAAGTTCCTGGTCTTGCAAACTCTTACAGACATTACCATAAAACCTCTGAGAAATTACATGGGAAGGAAGATGACTAGGCCCTATAGAAACTGTCTTTCCCTGTCCCTGAGTTTAATTAAGCTGTCCATGGGCTTAAACTGTTCTGAAACACCTTGTGAAAGACAAAGGCAGGGCAGGGAGAGCTCAGAAGGTGTTCATGACCCACGGAGAACATTACTGATACAGCACAGGGGCTCTGCTTGTTGTGGTCCTGTGGGCACATAGGGGGTTGCCCTCACGTGTGGCTGGTGCCTCTGGTGTACTTGACTGTTTGTAGTCAATGAATGAGTCTGGATGTGTCTGCTGAGAGACTCTCACATCAAAGTTGGAGCTTTCTTGTTTTGCATTTCTGCTCATTGCACAACCACACTTACTATTCTTGAAAGCTGTCTTCCATAGACCCACATGCCTGTATGTGACAGATGCAGTGCTGACCCCTGCAAAGCTAGACCCGCAGAGGGACTTGAAAGCCTATGCAATGCCTCCTCAAAGGCAGAGCTGAGCTCTGTAGTGACCAACTGTGAGCCACCATGTTGGTGGTGCTTGGTCAGCATCTACACGCTACGAGTTTTCTCTAGCCAGTCCTCTCAATGACAGAGCTGGACCTGATCTGTGTAATAGACCTGCTGCCTCCTGAGGAAAAGCTCTGCACCGTCATCTCTCTGCCTTACCCAGACAGACAGACCGATGAACCCTTGAGATACTGGGAACGCCAGCTACTAACAAGGTTGGCCAATGCCTGGGCTGTCTGGGGGCTGCAGGCATCTTAGCTGAGCTCTTCCTGCTCAAGAGAAGGCTAATTAATCAGCTCTGCTATTCTGGCATCACCCAAAAGTGAAAATACTTTCTGGCAGGGCAGCAGGCACAAAATTAGCTGCTGCATTAAACTGCCAAATCTCCTTTACTCCTTTATTAGTTGCATTTGGTGATGATGAGGAGCGAGGCATTAACAGGTCCCTGATGGATAAAGAAACTATTACTCTGCTTTCTCTTTGCAGCAGGGAGGAGGAAATAGGTTTTATTACTGAGATTTCCTTGAAGACATTCACTTGACTTTGTGGCATCGGAGACAGAAGAGAAATGAAGAACACTGAAATCTTGGCACAGCAGGATTGTGCACAGATAATAAAAGAGAGAAGTACGGGGTCAATTGGGGTCTGAAATATACTTAGGTGATTGAATCCTTGCATCAGGTCGAAGTTCTGAAGATCTGCTGGGCTCAACTAATTTCAGCATTACAGCCAGGATCTCTGTGCTAGCACCTAGGGCCTGAATCAGGAAACATGCTGGGAGCACACACTTGTGATGCATCAGAAAGGAATGAATAGAATAGAATAGAAATAATAGATTATTAAGTCTTTTTTTTTTTTTTAATTAGATCTAGAACTTACTTACCCATCATAGTTTTAGGCCTAGATGCTGGCTAACATGGCATGACTCTATTAAAAGGAGGTGCAGACTGGGAGAGCCCATGTGGATCACCTTATCCACGTCTCAAAATCTCAGAGTGTTCCTGAGAGATCTGTCTCTTCCACGTACATGCATGAGTCACAGTGTGGAACGACAACCTTCTCAGTGTCCACAGCTGTATCCAACAAGGGTGATGAACCAAAGTCTCACATAGTAACTGTGGAAGGAGGTGGTGATAAGGTCATGGAACAGGCTGTCAGTTGGCCAAGTTGCAGGACACATGGTTCTGCTACCTCTGCTCCAGGACCTAAAAGAGGAGTCAGGTTCAGTCAGAAATGGGCAGAGATCTACTAAATGACTTTGGAACAAGATACTGAATTTCCCAAGGCATAATTCAAAATTCCTGAGTTTTCTACCCTTTTTGAAGCAAGACAAACACTACCTGGACACAGATGTCCAAGAGACCTAGAGCATACAGGAGCAGGAGGGCAAAGCTGGTACAGAATTGACCTAAGCATGGTCTATGAAAAAACATAGGATGAAAATTGGAAGAAGCACCCTAGCCATGTGGAGAAAGAGGTCCTGTAATAGGCAGCCAGAGGCAAAAAGCCAACCTGGTGAGTTTGCAGCTGCCAAAGAGGATGTGGTGGTCCAGAGTTGTGGAAACCAGGCCTCAAAGCCCTCCAGTTCCTTTCTGTTCATAGTCACTGAGGAACCATCTTCATCTTGTAGGATTCTGTCTTGTGGAGCTTGGGCACCAGGAGAGCTGGGAAGGGGGACCACATGAAACTATCTTGTCCCGTCACTTCTGACACTGAGGGGACATATGCTGGTGCTGGTGGCCAAGCATGACTCTCCTGGCCAGGGTGCATTTGAATGTCCCAGAAGGGAAAGTTCAGGCTCCTGGCTCAGGATCTGGCTCGAATATCAGCATGGCATGGTGAGATGAGGTCGCCTTGCAGGACAGGTCTACGGAGAGCCTGGTGGTAGCCAGAGCTGTGCTTCAGCCAGGCCTTGCTGGCTGCTGCCTGGGGCACCACCCCCTGGTTCTGTTGCATCTGGTCCTCCACCTCCCTCCACCTCACTTTCCACATCTACAACATGGAGCTAAAGCTAATTACAGCCCCTAGAGCAGAGCTGCGTGGCTTGGCTTTACTCACTTTCCGAAAGTGCTGGGAGATGAAAGGTGCTTGAGTAGCAGAGTATTGTTATTACTAATAATTACAAAAATTAACCAAATATTTGTCTAGCAGCAACCATCTCTGCTACTGTTTCTTACGTAAAATACACACACACTCTGACTGCCAAACCAAAGCTCCAGAATCACTACATCAGCCCTACAGTATCGAGCAGGGGGGCAAAAAGTGCCTTGGGTCTGAAAAAGGTTTTCTGTTCCAGCAATTAATTTAATTGACCTAAATATAACCCAGGTATACTGCAGATCCAAATTGCTCACCAACAACAAACCCAAACAGGGCCCAGAGGCTGCGAGGCAGCAGGTTAAACGCTGCCTCTGATCCTGGAACCCGAGTGGTTTTTCTCCTGATATTCACCACCGCTTGCTGCTGTGGAGTTGGGCTTTTGTGAAGTGTTTATCAATGCCTGGGCATCTTCCAAACTGAGAAAGGGTGTGTGAGAAGAGAAGTGTCCCCTTGCAGTCAGCAGGGACTGGATTTCATCGCTCGTTTTAATTCCAGTCTATCATTTTATTGCTTTTTTCCCCCCTGTTTTCTAATAAGCTCTTCTAACACCTAATAAAATCAGTCCTTTTCCCTTCTACTTACCTCCCCCTGCTGCCATCATGATTACCTAGAGAAGAAAAATACAGAGCACGGGGTCCTGCAGGCTGAGGTTTTAGTGACTGATTTCAACCGACGTGAGCAGAATCGGCAATAAACTTCAATGTCATGGTATTTTGATTCCTCCTTCTTCCATATTGCGTGAAATATCTGAAGGGGACAGACGCCAAGGAGTGAGAAGAATTCTTTTGGGTCATATAGCCAAAAATGAAACTAAGAAAGGAGCCATTTCCAGAGAGGGAGATGCAGTCAGCTGTGCAGTAGTTATCTGTAATAGATGGCATCTCTCACTGACGTGATCTCTGTTATCCCCCTATCTCAACATCTCGCAGTCTTTGATGGCTTCTCCCCTCCAGCACCTTTACAAGACCGTGCCATTGCCCTAGATGCATTTTACCAACTGGGACCAGAAGCGCCAACAACCCAACACCCGGCTCCCCTAACCTATGTTGACACCCAGTTCCCACTGATCACAGTCAAAAAATCCATCTGTAATCCGGACACAACACTATTCAACTATGAATTTATTTGTGAAGGTAGATGAAATGCTCTGTGACCACGGAGAAGCAAACAAATCTCATAAAACCCAAGTTTGTTATTTCCTGCTCTGCTTTCAAAACACAACACAATAATTCTAGCAGACAATTAAACTCCCTGATTTCCAAGGGAGGCAAGCGCACAAATACTTTTGAGGATCTAAGCCCACATGATTATGTAAGGAATTAGCAGGAGGGAATTAACCCGATCACTGGAGCATCCTCGTGGAGAGGATCTCATCCACACCCAGGGCTGCTGGACAGGAACATGCTGGAGTGAAATATAAAACCCAGGAATACTTAAAATTGACATCAGAGAAGTGCCAGAAGATGTCACAGCATTGCTGCAGGTCAGGGGAGCAGCTAACCTGAGCCCTCTCTACCTCCTGCCTCACCACAATCCTGCTCGTATTCCCCAAAGCCAGGAAAAACAAGCCCAAGGTTGCATGCGCCCCTTCCAAGCACGCAGGACCTCCGTGCGGGGCAGACAGAGCTGCAGCAGCTCTCTGTGGGCTGGTTGTCCATTCATTGCCCTCTGTGCATAGACATAGGCTCTGCACCGGGGCAGACAGTCCCCGGACACCCATGGGGAATTTGGCAAGGGGGCCAGAGGTGCCAGCCCCACGCCGAGCAGCTGCGGGGATGGAGGGACAAGGCAGCGCGGGTGCAGGATTTCCACAGCTCGGCAAAGATTTCACATTCCTCCCTCCACCCCAGGGCTGCTTATTAAATATGCTGTCATATTAAAACAAAACTATTTTAAAAAATAACAATAAGTAGAAGTGAGCAGGATTCAGGCAAGTAATGGGGAAAGTTGTGGGCCTGATCCTGCTCTCCCTCAAGCTGGGGTAATGAGGAACATTGGGTGAAGCCTCTGGGAAGGCAGGTCTGAGGCAGGCTCCTTCATTCCAGCCTGGGTGGGACAGAAAGGAGATCTGGCTCCTTTCCCATATTTAGTGCTGTCACAGTCGAATTTATCACAGTGAAACCGGTGGAGTTGTTTGCAGGAGTGAGGACCAGAGCAGCGGCAGCAGCCCTGGTGATGCAGAACGCGGCCGGGGGGAACCAGCCCTCCCTGCCTGGGATGGATGCAGCTCCCAAGGCGGCACTGACAATAAAAACATACCTTTCCCGGGCAGGCAAAGGCTGCCCAAACTGTCACTTTAATTGAAACCTTCTGCAGTCGTATACTTCACCTTATGTTTAATGATTCACCTCTTAAGCAGCCCACTTGTACCTTTGTAATCTCTCTGAAGGTTAACTTGTTGATCCTAGAAACTTGTCTGGAGAGAGCAAGGCAATTTGCAGGGAGGCTCGGAAGAAAAAAAGTATCATGTTTTCTGATGAAAAGTGTTATTCTTGAGGGAGAAAGAAGGAGAAATAAATTGCAAAATTCAGAAGAGCTGATGAGACTTTGGAAAGAAAAAAGAAAAGAAGGAAAAAAAAAAAAAAAAGCGATGTCAATTAAAAAATCGGGGTGAGGGAGAGTAGTTGGATTTAGTTTCCAGCTCCTGGGATTTCTCCTTTACAGGAATTAAAAACATATTTGTCATTTACCAGATTAAATAAAAATAATTCTAAAGTTAAAATATTTTTAGGACATTAAGAGTTACGTTCTTACGGGTAATAATCTATTTGTAACACTGTAATGGAGTGACTGGCAATTTCATACAGCTTCGGGATCGATCCTTCCCTATTTGCCATGTACCTATGCAAATAAATATCCCATTCGATTCAAGTCCGTATCGTAGAATCTGCCTGCTTCTTTCTTAGACCTTTAATATTTAATTATTTAAAACAAGGAGAAATCCCACGGGAATTTTGGTCTCAAAAATAGCTGACATATTCTTGTCATTTAAGAATAACAGAAAAAGATGAGAAAGGCTAATTCTTTTTAAGTAAGTTCTAAAACAGAAACTCAAATAAGGACGAGGAGAAAAAAAATCTTAAAACCCAGAAACCAAACTTCCCCTCCTCCCTTTTTATGTGAATATTCTGGGTTTTTACTGTAGCTATTCATAGTCATACCTAAATGTAGTCTATAAATCTACTAATATATTATTTAACACTCTAACTACTGGCATAAAAAATTATAAAATATTCTGTTGGCAATACATTTAATTGAATTCTTTTCAGAGACTGCTTGTTATTGCCAGACATGCTTTTAGAGATAGTACAAAGAAATAAAAGAATTTCAGGAGGCAGTAAAACAAATAATTACCATTTTCACTATTACTCGCAGATACCTTCTCATCCAGTCACTAAATCCTTTAAGTCTAAATCAAAGGGTTTCAGTGAACAAAATTGTACAGATCATTTCAAAGAATATAAAAATTACGTGGATGTTTTACTTGAAGAAAGAAATTGAAATTCACGTAGCACTCCACTGCCTGAGACGTCCGAGGAGTTTCTAAAAACAAAACCCAACAAAACCCAGGCTGATTTAGCCCAAACATTAGAGGCCTGTTTCAAAACGATCAGGATCGATGCAAATCCCTCTTTTCATTTCAGTGTGCTTGTGTCCATAAAACTTTGAGGCATCATCCTTCTTCTTAGGCTGTCTTCTGCTTTTTAATATCAGGGATCTGCAGGATTCTCTGAGGCATGAATATAAGAGTAATAAATAATACTATTAACCATCCAAAGCAAGCACTACCTTTATTCTTTTTATTATTTTTTCCCAACAAAGTAACCACTTTTGCCTTAGGTTTGAACTACCTCAGCATAACTCCTTATCAGGAAAGTATCTGTAGGGATTAGTGAGGATTTTTTAATCTTGACAGCTGAAAGTTGACAGATCTGCTGAAAAGGAAAGAGGTCAGTGGTGCTGCTCAGCCATGGGCCAGGGATTTTCAGCTTCCACAGGCCACAGACTTCATATTTTCATGAGTGCCAGGATGACAAGATCTGGGGACAAGCAATGGAGCAGGGCTGGGGGTGCTGGCCAGGCAAACGATACCCCACAACGTGCCCGGCCAGGAGGCTCTGTGCCTGGCACAGCCCCACCGAGGCACTGCCAGGCTTTGGTCCATAATTGGTTAAAAATTGATTGGGACTAGGGAGGAGTAGGAGGGAATTATCTGTGGCTGGAAAAGCTCCAGATGGTTTCCCTTTTAAATCAAAGATGAGACAGAGATGGCACAGAGCTGGTGGTGCTCAGTGGGACAGGGATGATCCTTACGCAGCTCCTGGTAACCAGTGTTTACTCGCAGGCAGTGTTTGGGAATTAGGCAGGCAGACAGGCAGATATCTCGCTCCTTCGCATATGTGGGAGGAAAGTCATTTCTGACAGGCAAGCCTTCACCGTCTCTTGGCAGTGAGAGCCAAGCAGATATGCCAGTTATTTGGGCAATTTTGCAGGAATATTATCCTGGGGTTTCACCTAAGTGTGGTGTGGATGCACAGCCCTCCGTCATTGCAGGGGTTCTTCTCATGGGGTACTGGTCCAAGTGCGATTTGTTACCCCAAACATGGTGTCTGCACATGGCACAGAGGTGACAACATGCCCCCAGGCCGTGCGAGGAGCCCTGTTGTTCCATGGAGGCACGGCGGGCCAGCCGGCCGCACACCCCTCTGCAGCCTTTGGCTGTCCCTCCCTCCATTGATTTCTCCATCCCTCTGATCCTGCGTCCCAGGGTGCCCCCCCCCGCACCATGTTCGTCCAGCTCCAGATGCCAGCAGATGCTGAGTGGTACCTCCGGCCCTCTAAAGCCTCTGCACGAGGAGTGATGGGAGCAACACAATCTGGGCTGGGGGTTTGCGGGTGAGCAAGCGGTCGGTGGGTTCACTGGGAGCCGGGCTGGGCAGGGGTGAGGTACGGTCAGGTGTGCCTGGGGTGTGCTGGAACAGCCAGGTTCTACCACAGCATTCAAGTTTTTCCACTTCCAGTCCTTTCTCTCGCAGTAAGGACCAAGGCAGATTACAAACACTCCAAGTAAAGCTAAAAAAATCCGAAACAAAGGAAAAAAACACAAAAAACAACAAAAAGAAAGCAAGAAAAAGGAGCCCCGATGAGCATCGTGGCCCCCTGCTCCCTGCCATTTCCATACGCCCAGCTGCTGCTCCCTCTTCTCCTCCCAGCCGCAGCCCATGCCTCTTCCGATACCCAGGAAAACATTTTGTTCTGCGTTAAAGGCTAAAGCTAACACATGACCAGTGAGAGGCAGCAGTTTGTTTAGCTCTTGGAGTTTATTTTAATTGCGGCCTTGTTTTGTAATGAGGACGGCCGCGGCAGGGGGAGCCTTCTGGGATCCAGGGGGCTGTTCCGGGGAGTTTCCTTATCAATAGAAAGAAGTCTCATCTATTTAAATTAACAAGAACCGGATGGCATGTGTGCTCAGCTGCTTTGTTTTCTCAGACGTTAAACAATGCACATTTAGTTATTAAGGATTACAGTAGCTGATCACAGGTCCCATCCAAGTGCTGCCTTTAACATCCCCAACCTTCACCAGGGAGGAAGGAAGGGGAGAGAGACGGGCCCTGTATTCGTGCTGACAGGCAGAAAATAGCTTGGTAAACCTGAGTAGTTTGTTATGATGATGCATGAAAAAAAAAGGAGGAAAAAAAAAGAAAAATCATGTGAGTTTTATGCAAATCAGGTGAATTGGACGGTTAAAAAACCCTAAATGTCAGGTAGATAAGATCATGTACACCTAGAGCAGTGTCATGATATTCTTTGTACGTTACATTCATACTGGAAACCAAAACGTGTTACAGAAATCAGACACCCACAAAAAGCTCTGAGATTGCACTGAGAACAGGTTCCTGCAAAGCACCAACCTCTGACAAAAAAAAAAAAAAAAAAAAAAAAAGAAAAAGAAAAAGAAAAAAGTAGGTTAGATTAGAAAACAAGATAGTTCAATTCAGCCAGGGAATAGGCTGTCCCCACGCAGCATGCAGCCTGGCCTCGGTGAGCACACATTAATATGCACAAAACTCCTTTTAAGTAACGTTGGTGCAGTGGCACCCAGCTCTGAAACAGGCAGACTGCTCCCACAGCCCATCCTCAACCAGCACAGAGAAGGGGAGAGATTTATGGGCTCTCTTCTGTCAAGCTAAACTTTTCTGTCCCAGACACTTTTTTTTTTTTTAAATTCAGAAGTCCTGGCAGCTATTTTGTGTGGACATGGGTAAGCCTCATGGCCTGAAGGAGTTAATTTCAAAAGCAAAAATTATAGTAGAGCACTGTTTATTTAAGGATCATTTTGTAAAAGATGAAGCATTTCTTTCTAGAGGTGCAGTTCACCTAGGAAAAATATGCACTGGCCTCCACACTGCTTAAAAAACCCACTCCATTTCCCTTGGGGGGAACGACTCAAACCCCAGTGGGCTCCCACCACCATCGAGCAGCACCTCCAGCTCCAAAGGCCTTCAACATCAAGCTGCAGCCCTCTGGGAGGGCTGAATAATTTCACACCGCTTTGTGCCCTGCACGTCAACACGCAGGCAGAGGGGCTGCTTTTCTTCTGACGAACTTTGCTGGGGGGTTAGAAATGGAGGGGCTGGAGCAGGACACTCCGTGGAGGTGTGTGAGGCACCTGTAGTGATGTCCAGCGCTGCTCCAGCCTCTGCTCCCACTCCTCAGAGCTCCTCCCGTGTGCCCAGAAATGCCCCTGCCAACTCCAAGGGCACCATTTTCCAGCAGCATCACCCCCATTCCAGCATTATCATCCCTCTGCAAGATGGTGCATTGAGGTTCAACACCCTGCCTGGGCGAGGGGCTCTGTGCAGAGTAGATGAGTATTTTTGAGAGGGGGGTGCATGGGACTGTCCCCCCACAACAGGGTTCCCACTCAGTGAGGCCGAGCTGCTGCCCCTCCGCATGCTGCACAGGCACCTCATGAGTATATGGGAGCCACTCCAAGGCCGAGAGTGGTGGAGAGCGTCCTGCAGCCAACATGGGGGCCGCTGGTGGCTTCTCACCCCCACCTGGCAACCTACCCCACCATGGGGTCACTTCCCCCCCAAAGTGAAGCCACTTGTTGTCAGCCAGCAAAGGAGACCACCCTGCTGGGGCATCACTGCCCTGCCTGCCTGGCAGCCACGGTTGCCTCCATCGGCTGCCAAGTTGGTCCCCAGAGCTGGCACCTAGATGGGATGGATAAGGGAAGAGGGTGACAAGGTTTTGCTCGGCACTGACCCCTCTGGCTGATGGGGAAGAGGGGTCCTGGGGATATGACCCCATCCCTGGCACCCAATGTCCCTGGTGAGGCACCGCGGGGACTGCTGCTGCTTTTGGGGAGCAGAAAGAAGCAGTGGGAGGTGGGGGTGGGTGGCAGGAGCCCCTGGAGAGCTGCAGCCAGGCCCTGGGTGATGGAGAGTGGGAGAAGAGATGATACAAGCCAAAGAAGAAAGGCCAAAAGCCCTGTGAAGGTGCCCAGGCTGCCCAGTTCCCAGCCTTGAAGGGGACGCTGGTGGCTGCTCTCTATGTCCTCGTAACAAGGAGGGTTAGAATGGAAACTCCGATGCAAGCCCAGCTTGGCAGCGGCCAGGCAGAGCAAGAACTCTCCCCTGTGAAAGTGCTACTTGAACAGAAGCCGTGCTCGACCTCGGGTCTCCACCGAAAAAAGAGAACTGCAAGCGGCAGCCCTCTCGCTGCCCCCGAGCGTCCCGTCCCGCGGGCTCTGGGCTCCGCCGGGCTCCGGCTAAAGCGAAAGCGTCACACGCTGTGGAGAAATGACAAACAGAAAAGATCTGTCCCCTTCCTTATCATTTCATTGCTGTAAGAAGAAATATCAATATCAAAACCCCAGAGTAGAGTTTCTGTTATTGGATCCGTTCCTCCTCCAGCCGCTTGCAAGACATCCGGGACCCCCCTCCTCAGCCAGGGCCGGGACTGGAGCTTGGGCTGCCCGAGCTCACTGGGAATTACATATTGCTTTTGACTGCAGGAAAGCCATCTCCAGCATATCTGTATCATCTCAAGTGTCTCGGGAGTACCATCCCTGCCTTGTCACCAGGCTATTTTTAATGATAAAATGAGTCGGATTAGCAGAAGGGCTTTCTTCATAATTCCTTCCCCCCCCCCAGCTTTTGGTTCAAGAGCTCAGCTGAGAAATCAAAATACAAGCAGCACCCAGGGACTCTGTGTCCAAGGTGGCCGCTCCGCGGGGCTCAGCGGTGGCTGAATCAGTAGCTTTGAGCAATTTGAGCCCGAGCATTAGTGGATCGAGGACACCGTGACCTGCGATGGGTATTCTCCGCAACAAATTTCTATTACTTGCAAGGGCCCGGGAATGCCATCGCAGCCCGGAACATGCCATCCCCCTGCTCCTCACACCGCACCTTGCAGCCCGAAAAACCGACGGGGAAAGAAAAATGAGACTTCAGATCTGCTAATCCATTCCCNNGCTCGGAATAAACACACAAGGCTGGGGACAGAGGCAGAGTCTCCACGGATTTACATACAGACGATACATTTCCATACAGGAACGGGGGGTGAGGGGCCCCCTCCCTCCGCACCCCCCTGCAAAACCCAGCCGAGATAGGGATGGCGAAGGCTTTGCAGCGTCCCCCCCACCCGCCAACCCGCACGTCCCAGCAAAGGCCTTTGCCCGGCGAGAGGCAAAAAGTGCCGAAATCAAACCCCTTCCAGAAAAGCCCAGCGCGGTTCCTGCACCCCCGGCGCAGTCCGACAGTTCCGTACAAGCAGAGAATCGACAGACTTACAGGTTATTTTGCAACAATAACAACAACAGCTACAAAGAATGAACCCACCACTCCAGAGTCCTGGGAAGGAAAAGAGAAAATGGATAAAAAAAAAAAAAAAAAAAGAGACAAAAAAAGAAAAAGAAAAAAAAAGACAGAGAAAAATAATTTTTTTCAAAATCTGGAGAATTCTGTCAAAGAAATATTAGAAAAAAAAAATTAAATACAAATTAAAACCAAAAAGGTACAAGGGAAGGGGAGAGCATGGAAGGGTCTTTAAGGAAAAAGCTTCTTTCCCTGAGAGTAAATCCCATCGGAGGCCGTGAGCTGAGCGTGGCTGTTTGCAAAAATTATGTTTAAAAAAAAAAAAAAGCTGATGGAGGAGAAAAAAATTAAAAAAAAAAAGCAAAAATCCAGGGAAATCAAGCAGGGCCTTGGTTTGGCTC